>PVIR01027849.1:6759-22591 GCA_004026965.1 Petromus typicus
GCAAGGTATAAACATGCATGTTCAGGGGAGATGGGAAGTGAGTTGTATTTACCCTTGCAAAGTATCTACTCCTTCCAAGCTGTCTACCCCAGCATGGAGCCATGTGCGCCCAAGGAACATCCTTTTAAAATTCTCTTCCCACAGGAGTGGTCTGTTCCTGATTCTCACAAAAATATTAAATAAGCTGGCTCAGGTGCTTCACCACTAGCCCAATTCTCTCTGTGCCTCCAGGAGACACAAAGCAATTTATATCCTCAAGGAAAATAGTTATTTAAATGCTACCCAAGATAAAAATAAATGGTCATTTAGTACATTCCGACAGTATACCTAGAGTGCCCTGGATTTATTATTCAAGGACAGATTTCATGTTTCTATGGACCCAGGGTTTTCAGAATGAAGCAGCCTGGGCTTTCTGGTGAGACAAATATAGGCAAGAAGTTGAGACTCCAGGGCTCACTGTGGCTCTGCCATCGTGTAGAGCAATCCTGACTAACACTCCACTTTTTGTTTTTAGAGTAAATCTTACAATGTACCTATGTTTGTCAAGAAAACAATTTAATAAATAAAAGAGTTGGACTAGCCCAGTGATCACTTCCCTCTATTAAATTTCTAACAGACAAACTATTCCATTTTCACCTATTTTTATATTACTGGGTTTCCAAGAAAGGCTGTGTTGGAACAGAAGGTCCTTTCACTTAAAATGAAGCTATTACACTGGGTGGTCTCTGCTGACTGCCTACGTCCAACAATCAAGAGTTAATGGGACTGACTAAATACATTTATTGTTGAGCAAAGTACTTTCTTGGAACTATTGTTATGTTCTTAGCAAAGCCAACATGTACTATGCACACATATATCCAAATATATGTATTTGCATATCCTGATGCAAAATATGCAATAATGTTTTGAATTTTCTATTTTTTATATCAACAATAAATAATAGTACATGTGACAGGAATTGATAGTGACATATCATTAGCAAAAAGTTCTCTTCTTTCTACTGAGGACATTTGCAGTTTGAACTTGCCATGCCCCAGCTGAGTAATGTTATAAACGGTGTGTAAGAGGCCACTGGCACACAGGCTTTGTGTGAAAAGCTTTATTCCTGTGAGGTGTGAATTGAGATGAAAACTGCGGAAATATTTCAGCAGGTAGCTGGGAAGAGCCAAATGTATTTCTTTTGTGTGTGGAGGAGATGATATCAAGAGACATATGAGCTGGGTAAGAAACTGAGTTTACATAAAGTTTGAAAAGGGGGGCGTCATCTGGAGTGGAATGATAGTGACTGGGGGTCCCAGGATACTCAGTGCAGGTGTGCAGGTAACACCGGATGCTTCTGAACAGGGAGATTATATACTCCACCCTAAATTTTCTTGATGGCCATCTGTCCTATTTACTGAGAGCAGCCAGTTGTTTGCAGAGAGAAGCACTTAACAGATGGTAGACATTATTCTCTGATCTATATTTTTACTTATGAGCATTTACAAGACTGAATAGTACACAACATAATAAGAAATTCATGATATTGTAAAATTATGTTTAAATCTATCTTCACAGAATCCCTCATCAATTTTTTCATAAACTGACTCATGTGGTCTTGTGACAGGTATTGTGCTAGTGTAGTGGCAAAGGAAACTTGAAAGTACTTGAGAGACTCAGAATTTGGGATAAACAAGAACTTTTATGTGCCAGCAAAGAATCAGTCATGAGGGAAACAAGTTCCTGCTAGATTAACCGACTGAACTTTCCAGTTTTCCAGCCAGCTTCAGAAATAAAAGGGAAATGTGACAGTTGCTTTGAGACCACACAGTTCACTTGCACATCTGCAAGTGGACAAGCCAGACCTTATCAGGGCTTAGTTGGTTACCTTGGTTAGAAGTAGGTTACTTTTGAAACCGGGGAGAGTGATAATTCTAGTGGGAAGATCTGTGGAGGAGAGAAGGAGCAGAAGGTCAGCACTGGCAGGTGTTACGTGTGGGAGTTAGGTGGACAGCAGGCTCCAAGGGAAAAGTGACTTAAGAGTATTACCAAAACAAAACAGCCAGGGGAAACCGAGCTTTGCAAGACAGAACAAACATGATTAATCCTAGTAACAACGTCTGAATAAGGCAACCCTTCGTTTGAAGACTACAATTTTATAACCTGTGACACTAGTAACAGCATATACTGACATTGCAGCTCTTGTTTTTGGAAGCTAACAGTTTGCATAACATGTGTTTGCCTACAGCAGGCATAAACATCATTACTGAACACAGAGGGAAGAGGACTATGATAAGGAAATAGAGCATTAGGAAATCAAATGAGAAGGCTCAAGGCTAGGGCGTCGTAAAACAGCACACCTGGAGGGAGAGGAGGGATGTGTGGATTATCTTATGAGTGAGACAGAAAAGGGCCAGGCACCTGAAGACAAGGACATTTTCCAGGCCAGAGGAGATCATGTGCACCACTGGCGCCATCTGCTCTTTCTGGAGTGCAGTGGGCAGGTGAGGAGGTGACAGAGGTTCAAAGTGACTATCATTGTGCCTGAAATGCCATATTTATTACTTAGATGCCATACTGAGGATTTTGACCAAAAAATAAATAAAAGGAAAAAAAAGATTCCAGGGATGTTGCTCTGCCCAACAAGCCCAAAGATCTGAGTTCAAACTTCAGTACCACACGCATACACACACACAAAGGATTTTGACAAGTTATGGAGAATTTTAAAGTAAGGCAGTGGAAAGGGAAGATCTTAGGATTTTCTTTCAAAAACTTCTCTTGGAAAGAATTGGTTGCAAAGAAAGGAAAAAAAATAAAATCTAGATTCATTCCAGATTCCTTTCCTCACCTCTCACAGGAGAATCGCTACAGATCCTTGCGGTCAAAATTCAAAATGTATTCGCACTCTGATCACTTTCACCAACTCTCTTGCTACCCTCGACCAAACCACCGCCTCTTCCCGGTGACTTGTGAACACGCCGCACTCCGGTGGCCTCCCTGTCCCTTACAGGTCTGCTACACCACTCACAGCACTCAGAGGTCTGTAAAGAAACACGTCTGATGTTTCTATTTTTGCTCAAAACCTTAAACACTCTGTATCATTTGAAGTAGAGACTAAAGCCCTCACAGGCTGTCTCTCAATCTCGGTCCCCTGACAACCCCCTTCTTCCTTTCTCCCTCTGCTACCCACCCATGCGTGGAGTGTTCATCCCGCTGCAGTCCACCTGACCCCTTGGGTTCCTCAGATGTGAGGTCCAGCACTGGCCCCCGGCCTCCAAACAGCAGTCCTTGTACATAGTTCATTCATCTTGCACCCTCACGGCCAGCTGGTCTTCACCCAAAGCCGCCTCCTTCGCCAGCTCTTTCTGGCCTCTAAACTATTCAGCACCTCGTACACACTCTTTTTCCCACATCTATGCTTTATCCTTTATCGTATCTATTTGCTTCAGTTCCTTCTGTCTCCCTCTTCCCCACCAGTGAGACTTTGAAAGAACAGGTATTTATTGCTCAGTTCTGGAACCCAGGAAGGCCAAGTTCAAAGTTGTGGCAGGCTCAGTATCTGGAGCAGGCCTGCTCTCTAGTCCCAGAAAGACCTTCTCCCTGTAATTTCCCGTGGCAGTTGGGGTGAGAGAACTCTCTGGAGTCTCTTTTATCAGGATTCCAATTCCTTTTATGAGGCCTCTGACCCCAGCACATACCTCCTGACTCTGACTCAGGGGACCAGGTACGACTCCCAACCCGCTAGATACCTGAAATGTGACCTTGTGTTCTCTAAAATCAAAGAATGATCTCGAGGAACAATGAAGGCTGAGTAAGAAAAATTTACTGAGAAAGAAAGAGGTACAGAAGGGAACCTGAAAGCGGGTGACCCCGGGGCCCTTTTTCCCAAGGGATATTTATGATACAAAGCTTCTAGGTGAAGCAGGTTCAAGGTGGGACAAAACTACAGTCAACCAGTAACAATGCAAGTACAGTCATTTAGGTAATATTGATTAAAGAGGGATTCAATGGGAAAGCAAATCATATAACAAGAGTACAAGGATTTCCAGCCTGGGATCTCTCCTGGAAAGGATGGGCCAAGACCCTGGCGCTGCTCCCCACCCCCCAGGTTATTGATCCCTACTTAGAATATCAATCACTGTTATTTATTCTGCTTGCATGTGGTAGCCTCTCCTTTTTCAGTGCTAAACGTGTCTCCATCGTCCTCTGCAGCTGGCTCCTTGAGAGCTAGCCCTCTTCTAACTGCCTACAAGTTATCCAACCAGCTTATCTACCTACAACAATACTATCTTCTTGGAGTTAGGATTTCAACACTCAACATAGGAGTGTTGAGGGGACCCATTCACCCCACTGCATCTGGTACTTTCGCTCGTTTCTGTTTCCTGAATCCCCAGCACCTGAAACACTGCTGAGACACTGTATTCCCTGAAGATCTCTTCCCCCAAGTGATAGGTTAGTTATGGAAGTGAGGAGACTAGTAGAGAAACAGATCAACTATTAAAAAGTAAGGTGATGTCACATTCAGAGTTAAGATACAAATGAATAGAAAGAGGTATTTAGGCAATAGGATAAGAATTTTTTGGCCACTGTTGAATGTGGAAAGTGACCAAGAAGGAACAAGTCCAGCTAAGTGGTGGAGTTTCCATGGAGGGTACCAAGAAGGTGACACTGACTTTGACCAATATCAGAAATAGCTGGAGAAAGGTGAATCTGTTTTGGGGGAAAAGAAACCAAGTTCAACTTTGAACTGTTCATATTAGATGACTGTAAAGTATTCATAAGATAGTGAATAACTGGAGATGGAGCTCACAGAGAGAAACAGGGGCTGAAGACGAACCTCAGGAAACAGTCTGGTCAGTGCTTACTAAAAACAATCCAGGATCACATCACTGAAGAACAGACATAACAGAAAAGGACTATAGGCCAAATAGTTGTTAGTATCATACCTGAAATCTTACATAAATGCACAAAAATGTGTCTCCATTCTTATGTGCATGTGCTACATGTATCTCAATTTTAGACATTGTCACTGATTTCCTCCATTGTTTCAGACAATGGGAATGTGTTGTTAAATTGCCCTGCATCTACATGTGAATAGAGTGTAACTATGTATCAGTGATAGAAACTAATTAATATCCCTTTATATATAACAAGACATAATATCAAATTAAAATTAAGCCAACAATTATTTTATTTCCTAATATGTGCAAGACAAAGTCCTAGACCTTTAAGAAGTAGTCAGAAGATACTTCTTCCCTTTGCTTCCTGGAAGTGAGATCAGAGAGAGAAGAGTTGCGGAGCCTTCTGGTCCCTGCAGCGTGTGGCTGCTTAGGGACAAAGAACACGTGAGGAGCTTCATGCTCTTCTATTCAGATCCACCAGGCTTCCACTTGCTGCTCTGGTACCTGTAGATGATCACAAGTTATGTACCTTCATCCGCATTTTCCTTACATTCAAAATGAGATCATGATAGACATTTTTTAACATGGTAGAACTTTTAACAAGACTATAGTCAGGATTGCCAGTATTCACACAGAAAGCCTCCACAAAGTCTTCCACAATAAAAGTTTAGAATGGTAAATTCTAAGATGACAGGTTTTGAATGTCAATAAGGTGAAGAAAGAGTGGTTAGACACTGCTACTGAGCATTTGTTTTGGTTTCAGGGCAAGCACTGGAGGTCTTCGTGGATGGGGTTGTCATCGACAATCACAAAGCAGCTCCTGGGATTTGTGACTTCAGTGCACCTTTGTGACAGCTGGGTAGTGTGAGGCAGAGCAGGAGGCAAGGGGACACCCACACGCTAACTGTGGGCATCGGTTCCTCCTGGAGAAAGCATGGATCCTGAATTAAAAGCAAAATATATTCTTGCACATATTTCTAGTGTATTGTAAGTCAAAACTGAAGCCAGGGGCAAAGCATGTGCACGTTGCTTGGCGGTTGTCTTTCGAGCAGTTTTAGCCTCCGATTTAACCCTTGTCTTTCAGTATTTCAGTCCCTCTCATTCCACATCTCAGTTGATCTCTCAAATACATTGAATTTTATGTCAAGAGAACTTCTCTGCTGGAGATTTGAGTACCCAAATCTGTCTCCCACGTCTCCGCAGCCCCCCACACTGCACATCTGTGCTCGCCTGTAACTGGCAACAAATCAGTCAGTGGTCAAATTTGTCACTACAAAAGCTAGCCGAGGCCAAATACTAGTTCTCTCCCAATGCTAGACTCTGGAAAATCAAATTTTACAATATACCAAAATGAACCAAAACAAAATCATAAAGTGGAAGGTACATTATTCATCATTTTAAAATTATTATTCTTAGGTTAGTTCATTTCTGCTTTTTGTATTTAAATACAACAAAGACAGGTTTTTGCAGTACAAATCAGTTCAGGATTTTAGAAGATATTGCACTAAAATACAATAATTGGAATTTTATTTAGCTCTGTTCTGTTTTGTTTATTTGTTTTTGAGAACTTTATTCCATTGGGAGGAGAGAAAGCAATTCTAAACCACAGGTCAGATTTCGTTGTTCTCACACTGAACTAAGAAATAGTTGATAGTTTTGTGTAGGAAAAAATAACAATACCAACACAAAAACTCAACAACAACAGCAACAAACCTTGTGAATGAACTCCCTGAGGAGGGCCTTGCACTGTTCATCTCTGTCGGTTACAGATCGATAATCAGAAGCATGTGTCAGACAAGAGACAGAGCACCACAGGCGGTCATCGCACGAGTGCTGGACTCTGGGAATGAAACAGCTCATCATTTCTCGTCCTCCTTCCAGGGCACGCAGAAGGCGACTCAGCTGTACCTTGTCGAAACCATGGGTCATATTTCTCAGCATTGTTTCCGTGGTGGGGTTCATGGCCATGACAATAGGTCTGTTCATTCATCACTTCGCTTACGGTGAGTGTCGCAAGTTCTTACTAATTACTTTCCAGATGAAATAATAAAATGCATTTCAACTTTAACATGTGGTCTTCTCTTATTCTTGCTACTATTCTTTTTTCTCCCTCCTTTTCTCTCTCTCTCTCGCTCTTGATCACTGACCTTCTCATTTTCTTGTTCTCTTCCTCTTTTACTTTCTTTTATGAGATAGACTTTTTAAAACACACAATCCTCATACTCAGACTTCTGGGTTCCTGAGATTACAGACATGCCACATCTGTGGGTACTTTTATTTCTTGTTATTGTAGTGGGAAATGAATTGCTTTCTGACCAATTATAAACTCTGTAGTGACTGAAAATATCATGAACCCTGGGTTAGCTTGAATTGGAAAAACGTACTGTTTGTAAAACTTGTGTGGGCCTTCTCTCCCTTTGTTTCATGTCAGTCTGTACTTTCAAAACTCAAAATTGGACTCAAGGTCTGTTTATAGATTCAGCACAGCTTTGAGATATTGGATCCATGCTAGTGACATCGTTGCTTTGAGACACTGAATCTGTGTGTAGTGACATCGTTGCTTTGTAAGCTATGAGCCAGCTGTGTCCTTGCTTAGAAGTAGTTTTGCTTAACTTCTGATTCTTTGCCAACTGTCACTCCCAGCTAGCTAATCAGTAGAACTTACTGAACCTGCAAAACATCCAGTGAGAAGTGCCAAAGTACCCTCTCTCTGTAAGCCTACCCTTTCTAAACACTATAACTGCCCTTCTCTCCTGTAGAAAGAAGAAGGACCTCTATCCTGGGCTAGAGGGTAAAGACCCATTTCCCGGGCTGGTCATTGCCTTAACAATTAAATTTCTTGTTTTACCCAACTTGCCCGCTTCTGATTGATCATTTCAATTGACCCCACTGATTTGCCACTATAGTATAAGGTAATCTTAGAATTTTTTTCTCAGTATAATATTAATATCTATATTTCCTTTCAATAAGCATTTTATGTCTTCTCTTTCTTTAATTGATTTTATTGATACATTTTGTGTACATGTTATGATCACACTCAACATTGAGGATTTGTACCAGTACACGACAGGACTTAATTCTCATTTTTTTCCCATTCCACTGCCTCCCACAGCCCCCATCCCCATATACATAAGCTTTGTTTCCTTTTCTTTACCATCAAATTTTTTCCTACCTTTCTTTACTTACCCCTACCCCCTCTTTTCCTTTGGATATTTTCATACTGTTTCACAATACCTATCGCACATTTTAGAACTCATTTATACCTACAGTTCCTCATACCAGTGAAAAGATAACAGGATTTACACATGAGTGTCCTGTTTATTTCACTTATGATCATGTCCTCAGACATGTCCATTTGAGTATAAAGGACTCAAATATCTCATTCTTTATGTCAGAGTAATACTCCATTTTATTTTTTTTAAAAATCTCCTTTATCCAGTCTCCCAAATGATGGGCATTTGGGTTGGTTCCAAGTTGTAGCTATCACGAACTGTGCAACTATAAACATGGGTACATATGTGTCATTGTGCTATGAATCGTTCAATTCTTCTGTGTATATACCTAGTGGGGAAATAGCAGGGTCCAGTGGGACCTCTAATCCTGGTTTTCTGAGGGGTGTCCACACTGCTCTCTACACGGGTTGCTCCAGTCTCCATTCCCACCAGCAGTGGAGAAGGGTCCCTTTCCCCCGCAGCCTTGCCAGCATTTGTTGTTGGGTGCTTTTGTGACAGCAGCCATTCCTGGTGGAGTGAGACGGCGTCTTGGTGTTGTTTTCATCTGCGTTTCTCAAATGACCGGAGATGCTGAGCATTTCTTCATGTTTCTGAGCTGTTTTTATTTCTTTCCTCTGAAAAGTGTCCATTTCAGCTGCTCATTTTTAAGTTGGATCTTTAAATGAGGGGGGATTGTTTCTTCTCTTCTTGGCCTTTTTAAATACAAAGTATACATTAGTATAGCAAACATGTTACCCAAGTAAGCACCACTGTGAATTTTTAAAAAATCTCTTCATATTTGTCTGATGCTAAAATTTGATATTTTTTCTGTTAATAGTACATTCACCTTTCCCATAAAATAACCTGAAAAAATAAAATCACAAGAAGGAAATATTTGGAAGAAACTCATTTCATCACCTACAATTTGAATGTACTTAGACATTTGTTAATTCCCTGTCTCCTGAAAACAGCTTTACATAAAGCAGGAATTTATGATGATCCGTGGACAAATTTGCTGCTGAGGATAGGTAATGTCAGACTTACAAAAACATTATGTACTTTTGTTATTTCTATCTCTTTTCAAATTTTTAAAACTTGTATTAGTGCGCTCTTGCACTGCGCAGTAGCTTCATTCATCACGGGGCTGACGCGTGTCCCTAGCCCCTCGGTCCCCCTCCGTCCTTCTCCCACCCCCTTCCCTCTAGCTGCATCTCTTGGTCCCCTCGCCTCTGCAAGAGATCAATGACCTTACCTCCTATTATCTATTTTTTATTTGCTCTTTATTTCTCTTTTGGGTTTCTCATACAAGACAAACTGCAATATTTAAGCTTATGTGTCTGATTTATTTCACTTGATACAATGGCCTTGAAGTGAATACATTTTCCTAAAAACGACTCCCTTCGTCTTTTCTGATGGCACAGTAGTACTTCCTTGACTATAAATGTACTTTCTTTACTCACTGATCTCTTGATGGACACATAGGCAGTTTCCAAGATTTAGTTATTGTGAATTGTGCTGCTATAAACACAGGTATTCATACATCATGATAATGTGGGGCCTTTAACTCTTGGGACAATACTTACAAGAGGAACAACTAGGTTGAGTAAAATTTCTGCTTTTGGTTTTTGAAGATTCTCCACACTGGTTTCCATGAAAGTTGTGCTAGTTTATATTCCCACAAACAGTGTAGAAGTGTTCCTTTTTCCCAACAGCCTCTCTAACTTTTGTTATTTATTTCTTCATAGCAGCCATTCTTTCTGGAGTAAAATGAAATCTCAATGTTGTTTTAGTTTGCATTTCTTTAATGGGCAGCAAAAAGGAGCATTTTTTCAAGTAATCTTTAACTATCTGAACTTCCGCTTCTGAAAAGCATCTCTCCCAGTCACCCATTTTTTGATGGGGTCTTTTATCTGAAGAATTCTAAATTTTTTTACTTCTTTATACATTCTAGATGTTAGTGCTTTGAGGAATTCCTGGGAATTTTTCCCCCTGTATAGATTGTTCCTTTCCTCTGTTGGTTATTTCCTCTGTTGTGCAGAATTTTTTATTTGATATAATCCCATTTGTTGATTCTTTATGTTATTTCTTAGACAATTGAGTTTCTGTTCAGAAAGGCCTTGCCTATCCATGTCTTCAAATATTTCACCATTTTTTTCCAGCAGGCTAAGTGTTTCTGTTTTAATATTTAGATCGTTCATCCATTTTGATTTCACATTATTACATACAGATAAGAATCTAGATGCACCCTCATAGATACAGCCACCTTTCCCAGCACCATTTGCGACAGCCTGTCTTTTACCCAGCATGCATTTGTGTCTGGGATCTTCCCTACATGCTCCATTCTGCTTCACTGGCCCACGTGTCCACTTTTCTGCCAGTACCATGCTTTTTAACCACCATAGCTTTGTAATATAACCTGAAGTCCAGGGCTGTGTTCCCTTCTCCTCTGCTTTTGTTTCCTATGGTTGTTTTCCTAGGTCTTTCTCAGTTCCACATATATTTGAAAACCACAGGCCTGGCATTGTCACCCTAATCCTACCATCAGCGAGCTGCACATCCAAGATGAGTCTGGCATCTGACTGTCTCTTCGTCCAGCAGCAGGGGCAGCGGCACATCTTGATCTGGACTCTGTCTCAGTATTGTGGGTTGCAGCAAAAAGACAAACAAACAGCATACATTGCACATCACAGATAAGTTTCTTGGTTGAGTTTAGGTGCTAGATGGTGCTGCTGTTGTTTGTGAGTGTGGACACTGTGGTTAGGTTTGCTTTACATTTATTTGTTTTCTTCTTTCTCTTCCTGATTTATTCTTCACTAGTTTATTGAGGTTTGGAGAATTTTTCTTTCACCTTCTTCTTTGCTTCTCTTTTTCTTCTTCTTTTTAAAATTTTTTCTCTTTTCCCTTTAATTATTTCTCCCTTATTTTTACTCCTCACATATTTTATTGCTTATCCTCTTTTACTTTCATCTTCTATTTCTTACCAGTTTTTTCTCATCTTTATTAAATTTCATCAACATCCTTTCACTTCCCAATAGGGTCTCTTGCCTCACATCTGTCTCCTCCTTGTCCTATCATATAGTTTAATGTTTCAATTTTTTTCCTTTTGTCCCCTAAACATATATTTTAACGGAATAATAATAGAGCTTTATTAAACTTTTGCTATTTCATAAATTATATAAAATTACTGTTGGATTATTTTCTACCATTAGCAGAGATATAGCTGTTGCATTTGATATTTATTAGCTTCATGTAAATGCCTGGCTTGTCTTAATGTTTATACAGTAATTGTGAATTTCTTATCTAGGATTATGTGTGGTACATCGTTAGTTCTTATGGTATATTGATATCTAACTTTTGTTAGAAAATAATACTGTAACTGATTTGCTTATAATACTAGAGTCATATAATTGTTGCTAATTTTTGAAGCCAATACTCAGATTACCTTTGTGATATTATCGATAGTAAAGTACATTCCCAGAAAATTTGGTGTTGAGCTAGCTATATTCCATCTTTTCCTCCCAAATTAACCAAAGTGGTCAGATCATGGAGCTGAGATAAAGAACTACAGCTAGCCATGCACACAGTACAGCACCAAAAGGCAACGAAAGGGATTTTTTTTTTTTTTTTTTTTTTTGAGACAGAGTCTCACTTTGTAGTTCAGGCTGGCCCTGAACTCCATGTGTAGCCCAGGCTAGCCTCGAACTCACAGCAATCCTCCTGCTCTGCCTCCCAAGTGCTATGATTTCACATGTAAGTCACCACACCCAGCATTGTGATATATCGTACTGGGGATGAAATTTGGGGCCCTGAGCTCACCCGGTAGACACTAGGACCACTGAGCTTAATCCCAGCCCCCTCAAAAGATTCTTAATCTCCAAACTAGCATTGCAAAAAATTTTCCAGGATATCCTAGAAAGAGACAAGGAAGTCAACAATGCTAATTCATTTTTGAAAATAAATACTTTTGCAAGACAAGCAACTATGCTAAAGAAAAAAATGATAATAATAAACACCAATAAGAGAATATTGCAATGACAAGAATAAGCCAGTACTTTTGAGTAATAACCCTTAAGGAGAATAGTCTCAATACCCCATACAAAAGACACAGATTGGCAGAGTGAATCAAGAAAAAATAAAATCATTGTGCAATATGCAAGAAATACATTTAATATAAAAAAATTCACATATCAAAAATCCAAGGATAGAAATAATATTCTGTGCTACTGGAATGTGAACAAAAGCAGAAATAGCTATCCAAAATTTTAAACCATGTACACATCAAGTCCGAATTGATAAGAAGAGACAAAATGTCACTACATCTTGATTCAATGAACAATTCACCAGGAAGATACAATATTATTAAAATATATTAACCAAATACCAGCATGTCTAACCTAATAAAATAAACAATGTATGTATATGTAAAATCAGACAAACAACAAAACAATTGAAAAACAACTGTCTCATGCATATTGTTGCATCATAGTACAAAAAAAACTAGAACACTGGTGAAGGTAGTTTTTATTAGTCACGTGTGCAGCACGGTATGATTGTAGTCATTGTGGGGAGTTGGCCGTGTGCTTACTGCGTCTTAACCCTTTCCGTCTCCCCTCCCTCTCGTCCCTCGCTGCTCCTTCCATTTCTTGGACCCCTTCCAGCAAAATAAATTTTTACACAATTAGTAGTTTCTGGAATTATTTCTTAATTATAAATGAGTAATAATAACATTATTTATATATTTTCTTGAGTGAATCAGCAAATCTCTGTAATATATAAGAAAGAAAATGATAACACTTTGAGACAGTTTTAATGTCCCAAATAATAATGTTACTTTAAATTTCAAGTAAGCTTATCAGCTCTAGGTTTGCTAATCTTTGTTAAACACTGAAATAAAAAATAATTTTATCATAATTACATTTATATTAATCATAGATTTTTTCTTCTCTTTTTTTAAGGAAATCCATTTCAGTTGTATAGCATTAATTCCCCACAGTCCTGAAAAAATTTCAACTACTTCATACTGTGAGACTGATCCAATTTTTTCTTTGTCTTCCAGATCAAAATCCTCGCTTTTACCGTAGTCAAGTTGTAATCACAAATGTTCATTATAGTGATCAATTAGGTTCTCCAGGTGCACAAGAATACAGAATGTTGAGTGAAAATATTGAATCTATGGTATGTTGACCCTTGTATTTCTTCTTTATTCCATTAAAAAATGAATACAATAACTAAACCTAGAGTTTCAAGATATATTTTCTTTTTTAATTGATTTTAGTGGTACATTTTATATATGTATCATGATCACACTCACCATTGAGAATTTGTACCAGTACATGACAACTTATTTTTTCCCAATCCTCTGCCCACCCTATTTCTCTCTGCCCCTGATATACATAAGCTTTATTCTTTTTTAACATCACATTTTTCTCTTGTTATTAACTCCTACCCCTTTTCCCTTTGAATATTTTCTTACTATTTCACAATATCTAGCATACATTTTAGAACTCATTTACACCTTCAGTTCCTCATATCAAAAAAAGATACAGTATTTATACATCTGTGTCCTATTTATCTAACTTATGAGTATATCCTCAAGTTACATCCGTTTGAGAATAAAAGACTCAAATTTACCATTCTTATGGCTGAATAGTATTCCATTTTATAGAAAACCACATTGTCACTATCCAGTCTCCTGGTGATGGGCACTTGGGTTGTTTCCAAGATTTAACGACCACAAACTGAGCTACTGTGAACATGGGTGCACATATGTCGCTATGATAAGAATCTTTTAATTCTTTTATGTATATACCTAGCAGGGAAACAGCTGGGTCAAATGGGACCTCTAATCCCAGTTTTGGGGGAATCTCCACATTGATCTCCTTAGTGACTGTATCAGTCTACATTCCTGCCAACAATGGAGAAGGGCTCCTTTCTCCTCGTGGCCCTGCCAGCATTTGTTGCTGGTTAGTTTCAAGACAGCAGCCATTCTGAGGAAATCAACAAATGGGACCTCATTCTTTTAAAAAGCTTCTGCACAGCAAAGGAAACCACCAACAGTGCAAATAGGCAACCAACAATGTGGGAAAAAAATCTTTACCAGCTGTTCCTCAGATAAAGGGCTACTATCTAGAATATATAAAGAGCTCAAAAAAATCAGCCCACCCAAATTTAATGACCCCATTCAAAAATGGGCTTCTGAAATCAATAGATATTTTTCAGAGGAAGAAGTAAGAGCAGCTAAGAAGCATATGAAGTAATGCTCAACATCATTAGTCATTCGAGAGATGCAGATGAAAACAACATTGAGATTTCATCTCACTCCACATAGAATGGCTGCCATTTCAGAATCAGCCAACAGTAAATGTTGGCGAGGCTGCGGAGAAGAAGGAACCCTTCTCCACTGTTGGTGGGACTGTAGACTCGTACAACCCCTGTGCAGATCAGTTTGGAGAATCCTCAAAAAGCTAGGATTGATGGTCCCATATGACCCGGCCATTGCCCTGCTAGGTATATACACACAAGAATTAAAAGACTCATATCACAGTGACATATGTGCACCCATGTTTATAGCAGCTCAATTTGTGATTGCTACATCTTGGAAACAACCCAAATGTCCATCAACTGCAGACTGGATAAAAAAGCTGTGGTTCTTCTACAGAATAGAGTATTACTCTGCCATAAAAACTGATAAGTTTGAATCATTTCTACTTAAATGGACATACCATGAGGATATCCTCATAACTGAAATAAAAGGACACAGATAGGGAAATATCACATCTTTTCTCTGGTATGAGAAAGTAAAGATGTAAATGAGTCCTAGCACTGTATGTTATATATTGTGAAATAGAAAATGCTCAATGTTAAACAGGAAGAAGGGGGAAAATGTTGAGATTGTAACAAAAAAGTAAGGAAACAAATTTTATGTATATGGGGGGATGGTAGGGTGGGTAGGGCTATGGGAAAAAATGAGAATTAAGTTGTGTCTTATAGTGGTACAAATCCCCATTATGGAGTGCAATCATGATGTGTATATTTAATGTACCAATAAAGATTTAAAAAAAAAAAGACAGCAGCCATTCTTTGTGGAGTGAGATGAAATCTCAGTGTTGTTCTCATCTGCATCTCTCGAATGACTGATGATATTGAGAATTTCTTCATATGCATCTTAGATGCTTTTACTTCTTCCCCTAAAAAGTGTCTGTTCATTTCAGATACCCATTTTTGAACTGAGTCTTTAACTAACTGGCTTTTTTAAGCTCTTTGTATTTTCTAAGTAGTAGTCTTTTGTCTGAGAAACAGCTGGTAAAGATTTTTTTCCCATAGTATCAGCTAACTTTTCACTCTGCTCATGGTTTATTTTGCTGTGCAGAAGCTTCTCAGTAGGATGGGATCCCCTTTGTTGATTCTTTCTGCTAGTTCTGGTTCTATAGAGCTGAGTTCATAAAGTCTCCCTAAGCCAATGTCTCCAAGAATTCTCCCTACCGTTTTGCAGCAGGTTTAGTGCTTCTGTTTTAATGTTTAGTTCTCTAAGCTACTTTGACTTTATTTTAGTACAAGGTGAAAAAGATAAGTCTGCATTTAGTCTTTGGCAAGTTGAAGCCCAGTTTTTCCAGCACTGTTTGTTAAGGAGGCTATCTTTCCTCTGAGGATATTTGGCTCCTCTATCAAAGATGAGGTGTATCAGAAGTTGTTTCTGGATCTTCTAATTTATTCCACTGATACTTTGGGCCTGTTACTTTC
>PVIR01027850.1:0-22537 GCA_004026965.1 Petromus typicus
CGACAGAAGCTGTTGGTTACTTTGTGTTTTTTAGATTTTGAGCAACTTTTCCCCCTGTAGAAAAAAAATTAAAAGGGAAGCTGGCTCCACTTTCGGCGGGAACGCTTTCTTCACCGTTCAATTTCAGGCTCTGCACAGTTGTGCGTGGCCAACGGGGCCAGGCGCTTCCACCTCTGCAGCCACTGCCTCCACCCCAGCCTGCAGCTCAGCAGCCCTTGACCCTGATGCATGTCGAACTTGAGCCAGTTTAGGTGTGGGGACCCCCACCCCTAATTCTGTGAGCAAGTCAGCCCAGCATGGTGGTGCATGCCTGTCATCCCAGCACTCAGGAGGCTGAGGCAGGAGGGTCGCTGGGAGTTCCCAGCCAGCCTAGGCTATATGAAGAGACCTTGTCTCAAAAAGAAAGAACGAATGTTACTGTCCATGCAAACTGAGCTGCTGAGAGAAAGAAAGAGAAGGAATTCATTCCAGAACTGCAGTTTATTCCAGGGAAGGAAGGCCAAAGCCGGCGCATCCTCACAGAAGGGGGGTGGAGCCAGCTGTGACAATGATGCTTGCAGTCCAGCTGCTTGGAAGGCTGAGGCAGGAGGATCACCAGTTTAAGGCCAGCCTGAGCAGCTGAAATGAGACCCTTGTTCAAAAGCAATTTTAAAAAAGGGCTGGGGATGCCTGTGGCTCAGTGATAGAGTCCTCGCCTGGAACTCACCAGGTCCTGGGTTGGAGTCCCAGGAACTCTAGTGCTGATGGGGGCGTGGCTGCTAACATCTTTATGGGGAGATTATTATGACGGAGTTGAGGGCTCTCACCATCTGCTTACAGGAGGAGGAGAGTTGGAATGTGGGGTCAAGTCATGAGAGCACAGCCAACAAATCCAGAATGCGGGGCAGGAAAAGATCCAAGAGTGGGAAATACTGTGGGGACACAGAGGGCTCTCAGAGATGCTGACAACCGAGCTAGCACAGGAAGGGGGCGGGGGTGTGGGGCAGCAAGTTCAAAGCTCCTGGGGCAGCCATGATGCCACATATTTGGGGGACATCGGCAGTTTCTACCAGGACAAGACGGGAGCTGGAGTCGTCCAGAAGGACTTCCAGGATTCAGAGACGGGAGGCTTGGTTTGAGAATTCTGCAGAGTGCACGCCCAGGGCTGGTGAGATGCCCGGTGAGGACCCAATCGTGCCAGTTGGTGTGCCCACGGGGCCCATGTACATTTGTAGATGACGCGCTTTGTGCAAAAACATGAGGCCATCCAGGCAGGCAGAAGTAGAAGCACGCAGAACCAGAGTCACCCTCGCCCTGCTTCTCCACGGGCCTCTAATCAAGGTCACGGAAGGCAGGTGAGGGACCAAAGCCGCAGGACGTTTGGCGCAGCGCCCCCTGGCGCCCGCAGTACAGAATACACACGTGGGTCCCCGACCGACCCAGGAGCCAAGCTTAGAACTTTGAGCCCCAAAACCGTCGCCCTCTCTCTGTTTCACCGGGAATCAAGGACCCCGTGATCCTCCCACCCAACTCCAGCCGCTGCGCACTTCTGCGTGTTCCAGCTACTCTGGAGGCTGAGACAGGAAGATCCATCTTGAATCGAGCCACTGCCAGTGCCCGGCGCCCTGTGCCTCCTCGCGGGCCCACAAGCACCGCCGCGCTTGGGCGCGAGTGCAGAAAAGGTCGGGGACCTCAGGACGGTGCCAAGTGCCCCAGGGAGACGGGGGTGGGGGCAGCACTCCGCGAGGGGACGATTTCATCACCCGAGCCCGGGTCCAGCTAAGTCCCCTGAACCATACCTAAAGCCTGATCCTAACCTCTCCCCAACCCTAGACCTCACCCTACCCCTTCCCTAGACCTGGCCCTAACCCCAGCCCTAAGCCGGGGCTAGGCTGGTCCTCGGGTGCCCAGAGGCTCCCTGCGGCGGAGCGGGCAGCGTCCTTCCGGCCGGGGAGGGCAGGTTCTCCACTCACTCTCAGCGCTGTGGGAGCGCGGGCTCCTTCCCCAGCGATCAGTCCTCAAGTCCTGGTCCCCAGCACCTCGGGACCACGCTCGAAGATGAGGGCTTTATGGAGATAATTAGGTTAAAAAATCAGGTCAGAGGCGGCCCTAACCTGACAGAAGAGGAAATTAAATTCAAAACGGGAAGAGGAGGTTGGGGCGGTGAGAATGATCAGAGTATGTATAAATCTGCCGAAATGAATCCCATTAATTTTTTAAATGTTTTTAAAATGTAAAATAAATCCATGGAGGTTTTTTCGATTTTCACAGAGGACATTGGAACACAAGACACATACAGAAGACCAGGAGAACAAAGAGAGGAGGTCTGGTTAGCTGGTGCACAGGAGGCTGAGGCAGGAGGATTGCCACAGCTCAAGGGGAGTCTGGGCTCCACACCGAGCCCCTGTCTCACAAAACAAGAGCAAAGAGGGCTCGGGAGGAACCAGCTGCGCCCACTGCACCTTCATCTCAGCTTGGCAGCCTCCAAAATTGCAAAACCATCCATTTCTGTTACACCACTGCTCTGAGTGTTTGTGATTGCAAACAGAGCTCCGGGAGCGGCAGCCGGGGCTCCGGGAGGAGCGGGCGTGTCTGCCACACCTTCGGCCTCACTTGACCCCAGCCTGCTGGGGCTGCAGGCCCCCTGGCAGCAGGAGCAGGCCCGGCTCGATGGTGCACACCTTTTTTTTTTTTTTTTTTAGGTTTTTTGAGACAGGGTCTCGCTTTGTGGTTCAGGCTGGCCCAGAGCTCAGCCTCAAACTCACATCACAATCCTCCTGCCTCTGCCTCCCGAGTGCTGGGATGACAGGCATGAGCCACCACGCCCGGCACTGTGGTATGTGGTACTGGTTGCTGCTGGGTGTGGGTCTCCACACCCAGTATTGTTATGTGGTTACCGGGGAATCGAACCCGGGCCCTTGCGCTTGCAAGACAGGCGCCAGAACCACTGAGCTAACTCCCCGGCCCCATGGCGCACACCTTTAATCCGGGCACTCGAGGACACTGAGGCAGGAGCCCAAGCCGGAAGCCAGCGACACCTACACAGTGTGACCCTGTCTCAAACCAGCCAAGCTGGGCCGCACCTGCCCGCGAGCCCACCGCCAACCGTCAGCCACCGCTGCTGGCTCCTCTGTGAAGCAGCTGCTGCCACAGGTTGGGGGCAGGAGGCAGCCAGGGCCTCACACCTGGAGATCGCGGAGCCCAGGCTCCAGGACAGCGACGCGGACACGTGGGGCCCGGACCGCAGGGCTGCCCGGCTCCTGGGAAGGAACACGAGGGGGCGCTGGCTGGCAGGGAGAAGGGGACTTTATTATTAGTCCGCAGAGGCAGGGGACAGGTCAGGGCAGGGGGACGTCCTCCAGCTTCTGGTCCAGGGTCTTCAGGTCGTCCAGGAACCGGGTCGGGGTGAGGATGTGCGAGGAGCCTGTGGAGAGTGGAAGGGGACGGGGACACTGCCCTGGCCTTGGCCTCCTGGGCCCCTGAATCCCCGCCCCTGGCACCATGGCCCAGCCGCTCACCGATGAGCGCCTCCCACTTGCCCTCGTTGGCGCTGGTCACCTCGTAGGCCGCCCTCATCTCAGACATGGTCACGCCGCCCACAACATACACAATGAGCCGGGGCCCGGCCCGCGCCTCGATGCCCACCTTGTTCTTGTGCCAGTGGCCAAATCGGGCGCTTTGTGGAGGAAAGGAGTGGGGTGAGGGCCTGCAGTCAGACCGGGCCACTGACACGTCTCCCCGCACAGGGCTGGCCAGGAGCCGGGCACCCCGGGCCCCACCTGACGGCAGCCTGGGAGCTGGGCGCGGGGGCAGGGTCGGACACGAAGGGCCACAGCTTGCGGTCCAGCCGGTCCTCCACGGCGTCCTAGGGGCCAGAGGGGCTCAGGACAGGAGGCCCCGAGTCTGGGGCCGTCATCCTGCCACACACGTCACACTTGTTGCCCTTGGTGACCCCAGAGTCCAGGGAGCCAGGGTCACAGACCCCCGAGCGGGAGAGGGTGGCAGGGCCCTCTCGGGGCAGCTGGTACAGAGCTCGGCGTGGGCTCTGACGTTGCTGCCTTCAGGGCTGAGGATGGCTTGTGGGGAGCACTGGGGGGCGGCGGGGGAACACAGGGACACAGAGGAGGTGGCCTGTGGGTGAGGAGGAAGCGAAACCACAGGAATGGCGCGGTGCCACCCGCTTTACGAGTAACCCTCAGCCCAGTGGGCTACGTGTGGGGAATTCACTAATGAGGGATTTCCCTCTAAGCCCCAGGCTTGGCGGGGAAGCTGAGCCAGTCCTGGACGGGGGTCGGCCCAGCCCCCACGTACCTCCATGACGTCTTTGAGGACGGGAGTCCAGCGGGACAGCTGATAGGTGGGCTCCGTGCGGACCCTGCGCTCCAGCCGGCTGGAGGCCCCCGAGCCCTGCAGGCGGTAGGGCAGGTGGGCACACGGGAAGGTGGGGGCCGGAGGTGGCTCACAGAGGGACTGGGGCCTCGTGTGCCCTGGCGGGCGATGTGCAGAGGCGGTGGAGTGGTACGGGAAGTGAGAGGCAAGGAAAGAGACTCGGAGAGAGAAACAGCAGAGAGACACGTGGGGACAGAGGGAGGGCTGGGGTGCGGAGGGTGTGTCGAAGGCAGGGTCGGGGTCGGAGAGAGACGAAGCCCAACGGAGAGCCCAGCTGAGCACAGGGGTCTGTGAGCACGACCAGCTGGGATCCAGGAGCCCGAACGCGCTCCGCCCCCAGCACTGGGGACACCGCGCCCCTAGGACTCCAGACCAACCCCAAGGCGCGCCCCGCCTACCCCGGGGTTGGTCACGGCGGCCCCCAGCTGCTCCAGGTTGCGGATGAGGCTGCTGTAGGCCTGCACGTTGGCGTGTTGGATCAGCTTGGCCAGGTTCTCCTCGCTCACACCTGGGGGACGGGGCGGGATGCAGTTGGGGCAGGAGCTTCGTGTCCCAGGGGCTGGGCACCCCGGAGAGGCTCCGTGGGCACTGGGCCCGGGGCTGCTGGAGCTCGGGGACTGCGGAGTCCAGGACCCCCACCCACCGTTCCGCAGGAGGATGTAGAGCAGCAGCACGCGGATCTTGTCGTAGGGCGGCACTGTGGTGTCCAGCAGCACCGGGACGATTAGCTTCATGGCATCCTTGATCTTCTCGCCCTCTGCATCGGAGCCCATGGCCAGGTCCTGTGGGAGACAGAGACCAGCTAGTGGCAGGGGAAGATGGGTGGGAGGGGCGGGAAAGGAGACCCGAGGTCCTTGGCAAGAACTTTGGGGCCCCCCACCCACAAGCCACAGCCCTGTCCCTCCTCAAATTCCACACACACCCTTGAGCTAGATCCCCGACTTTTTTTTTTTTTTGAGTACCGGGATCCAACTCTGCCCCTTGTGCTTGCAAGGTAGATGCGGTAAATCCCACAGCCCCGCCTCTCCCTGAGACTCCGCCCACCCCGAGGCCACACCCTTCCCGAGGCCACCTCCTCTATAAGCCCCGCCCCCAAGGGTCCACCCGAAGGCCCGCCCTCCACCTGCTCCACGCTGCACAACTTTTCCACCGAGCCCTTGAAGTGCTTCATGCAGTCGTCAGCTAAATGCAGGTGGGTGGAATACTGCCGGGCGTGGGAGACAACAGAGGCTGAGTCAGGAAAGCACAGCGCGGAGGGCAGGATGGTGCCGAGGGTCCAGCCCCAGGCGGTGTGGGAGCCAAGGCTCTGCCGCTGAGCTCACCTTGTTGAGCTCCTTCTGGTACTGCGGCATCTTTTTCAGGATGTGGGACAGGTCTTTAATGTTGGCCTGTGGGGGATAGGCAGCAGCGGTGAGGCCAGGAACCCACGGGGAGGTCCTGACTGAGGCCCCGCCCCTGAGGAGGAGCTTCCCCACGAGCCTATGGGAAGCAGGCGGCCCTACCTTGTCAGTGGTCATCCTCTTGCTCTCACAGAAGGTCTTCAGAAGCTCCGTGACCTTCCTAGCCATGAAGAAGGGAAGGTGAGATGTGGCCAGGCCCGGGCACAAGGGATCGGGTGGGGGCGTGGCCTTGAGGGGCGTGGCGGATACAGGGCCACCCCTTGTGGGCGTGGCCTACGGGATCCCGAGGACCCAAGCCCACGTGGTGACGGGACCTGGGCCCGCCCGCCAGTGCCCACTGCGCTCGCACTTGGAGACGTCTGCGATGTGCATGTGCCGAAGCTCCACCCAGAGCTCGTCGTCCTCGTCCAGCAGCACCGCCTTCTCCCGCGCCTCGCTCAGCCCGGTGGTCTCGTACCTGCAGGGGGAGCAGGGACAGGGATCAGGGCCTGCGGAGGGGTTGGGGGCGGGGCCAGGTGCGCTCGCGGCCCACCCACCTGTACGTGTCCTGCTCGATGTCCAGCAGGTCATAGGCCATGGCCTGGAAGGTGAGCTCGTGCAGCAGCGGCGACACGGGGTCCGCAGCCCGGTCCACGATGAGCAGCTGGGAGCGGGTTTTCTCAGGGCCCTGGGCGGGAGGGAGGGGCAGTGAGGAAGTGGGCACTGGTCCCCCCTGCCCTGCGGCCTCGCCCACCTACCCGGGCCCCTACCTCGCCCAGGCTGGGATTGTCTGCCTTGAAGGCGTTCAGCTTGGCCAGGACGGCGTGGGCCAGCTGGGCCGTGTCCTCTGGGCCCCTGGGGTGGGCAGAGAGTGGGCATCAGTGGGGTCTGGAAGGGCTGGGCACAGAGCGGGGGTCAAAGTGGGGTGGGGTGCGGGGGCTGGGCGCTAGGATGCAGACAGGGTGGGCAGAGAAGCTGGAGGTGGGTCCCCACTTGCGGTAGCGGATGGCCGGGTACTCCTGCAGCGTGGCGCACAGTGTGGCAATCTGCTGAGCCAGCGCCTCGAGCTGCCGCACCCGCTCCCCCGCCCGGAAGGGGCAGTAGAGGTTGTAGGTGCTGTGGGGGGCATCCAAGGAGAACACCTGGGGGCAGAAGTGCCAGGCCCACCGTGGGGGTGCGCACCTCACACCCGCACCGCCCCCAGCCCCCACCAGGACAAACCAACCCGGCCCAGGCCCGGCTGGGGCTGTACCTGCGCTTCGTAGGGGAGGAAGGCAAGGTGGATCTCTTTCAGCGTCTTCACCACCTTTGCCAGGCGAGACCGGCCCAGCTCATTGAACAGGGCCTCAGGGCAGGCTGCGGCGGGCAGGCGGTCAGACCAGTCGTCACCACGCCCGCGCTCCAGACCCCAGACCCCAGCTCGCCACACTCACTGTCAGTGAAGAAGACGTGTGCCGCTTTGTAAGTGAAGGTCGGGGTCCCCCGGAAGTCTGCGATCAGGGCCTGAACTGACTGGGGGACAGGTCACGCGTCAGAGCTGACTTGGCACCCCAGACCTGCGCCTGCTGCTGCCCAGAGGAACGCACGCACACACACACGCACACACGCACGTGCCGGGGTGCCCGTGTGCACTGTCGTGTCCTCACACATGCGCACACGCACACACACAGTCACGGGCTCACTCAGGTGGCACCTTCTCCGTGGGGCTCAGCAGGTAAATGGCCTCCAGGCTGGGGATGGGCTCTCGCCGCTTGTTGATGTCTTCAACAACTGTAAGCAAGAGGAAGGGGCACGTGTGGGCAGGTGGGCGGGGACAGGCACACACAGGGAGCCTCGGGTTAGGGTCAGAACTGGACGGGGTTGGGGCAGCGCAGGGGGATACACACCTGAGGTTTCTAAGCAGGGCATGTACCCTGGGGCAGTCACCTAGGACCACAGTCAGGGCTCACACCTGCGGGCTACGCCCGAGGGGTCCTGCACTCAGGGGCCACCTACAGGGCACGAGGTGGGAGCGTCCACTCACTGGTGATGCCCTCAGCCAGGATGTCCGACATTTTGCAGCAGGACGACAAGGTACGCATGCTCGGGTGGTCCATAATGAGCACCTGTCCAGGGATGGACACGCACACTGGCCCCAGGAGCCCAGTGCCAGTGGGCAGAACCCCACGTGTCAGGGGCAAGGTAGGCACCTGGCGGGCCAACAGCCTCCCAAGGAGTTCTTGGGGTCCCGCATGTGGGCCTCCCTCCCAAGTGGCCTGGACAGGGGCTGCCTCTGGGGACCCCGGCGATCCGCTCGCCTACCTTCCACTCCCCATCCTTTTTCACGCTCCGGATGACTCCGCTCAGAATTTCTGCAGAGAAGGGAGGGCAGGGCCCGGGGAGCCAATCCTCGGGTCCTGGCTGGACCCCGGCTCGGCTCGAGCTCCCCTTCACCCCGCCCCCCAATCCCCAGACAGCTCCTGGCATCGGCCCCATTTACAGGCAGGGAAACTGAGGATCTGAGCGGACAGTGACACGCCTACGTGCTCTCAGAGCCCGGTGGCGCACAGCGTGGGCGAAGTAGCCCCGCAATGTGCTCGACGTGCACCCGTGGGTGGGAGGCGGCTGGTCTGCGGACGGCGGCCTCCAGGCTGCGGCTCTGCTTCCCCATTTGCATCGCCTCCACTTTTTCTGCTGTGGGACGTCCAGCCTAGCCCGCTCCACCTCCACTAGTGCCCTCTATTCTCAAACGCATGACCCTGGCCACCCTAGCAGCCCCTGAGCCTCAGTCTCCGCATCTGTAAAGTGGGGTCACTTCCCTATGACTCCCTCTTTAGCAAGCTCCTTTTGAACGCAGGAGAACGCCGCGAGGAAGTAGCCGGGAGAAGGGACAGGGTGGCCCCAACCCGCCTGACCAGTGTCATGTCCCCGATTATCAAGACCGCTGGGGCGGAAGGAGCGGCTGAGTCCGGAACCAATGGGGTGGGGGAGGGGCGCGCTCGCCCGACCCCAAACCCTGGGTCCTGGGCCCTGTTGTAGGGGCTCCCGAGGATGAGGCTGGGGAGGCGCCCCCACGTCACTCTAGTGCGGCCTGGACACGCCCCCAAACCACCTGCGATCGCGGACCAGCGTGCTATGGGGCCCGCGGGTCCAGCCCCGACCTTTGCCCGGCTCAGTCCCGCGAGCCAAGGAGGGAGTGGACGGGGATCCACCTGTACCCCAACCCTACAGGCACCCTAGGAGGCCTCGGAGTCCGGGCTCCCTCTGCGCCCCTCCAATCTGCCCCCTCTGGGTCCCCCCAGCCCAGGATCCCAACTTGGGTCCCGCGTCAGCTGGGACCTGGTCCCTGCCTGCCCCCTCGAGGATGAGACCCCAGCTCCCGGCCCCGGGGTCCTGAGCCCCCGGAGTCCCCGCGCTCCCCCCCCCCCAGGTCCCGGGGGAACCGGAGCCCCGCCCCAGAGGCGAACTCACTTTCCCCCACTACCGCCTTCAGCCCCGAGGGCGCCATCTTCCCCCGGGAGCGCCTTCGACGCTTCCGGGTCTGGCCCAAGGTGGGGGCGTGGCCAGGCTGGTCTCCCACGTGGGCTCCGCCCCGCGGCCCTTGCCACGCCCCCTGCGCACCTGGCCCCGCCCCGCGGGCCTCCGGGAGGAGGTCGCGCGCGTCCGCGTTGCTGTCACCGGGACTGCCACTCGCTTGCCTCTGTGCCCTCAAAGTTTAGCCGCAGAAGTGCCAGCAGGTCTGAGCAACACTGACGGTCTCAAAGTCACTTTAGAGCGGGGCGTGGTGGCGCACGCCTGCAATCCCAGCTTCTCAAGGGGCTGAGGCAGAAAGATTGCAAGTTCGAGGGCAGCTTGAACAGTTGGGCGAGACTCCAAATTAAATGTAGAAACGGGTAAGGCTGTAGCTCGGTGACTTGCCTAGCGTAGGTCCCGTCTCACATTCGACACTTTCACGGTCTGGCCCTGTACTTTCTCCGCCCTGCCTGTCCTCTAGAAGGTGCCGC
Source organism: Petromus typicus (assembly GCA_004026965.1). Taxonomy (NCBI): domain Eukaryota; kingdom Metazoa; phylum Chordata; class Mammalia; order Rodentia; family Petromuridae; genus Petromus; species Petromus typicus. The sequence goes on from PVIR01027850.1 coordinate 9,731, forward strand.
TCCAGCAGCACTCGGACAAACGAGGTCTTAGGTCTAATAGGTGACAGGTCCGAATGCAGAGAATCCTACCGTCTGAACCTGTTCCTTCTCTTGGCCGAGTTTATTAACAATGTCCCAGGGCTGGAGACACCGCTCAGCGGGGGAATACTTGCCTTGCAAGGTCAAGGGCTTGGGTTCGATCCTCAACACGACCGGTGTCTTCCAGGTGCTGGACGCAGCCCTCTGCCCCTTAGCGTGAGACAAGAACGAAGACTGACAGGCTGGGGAGGCAGGAAGGGATCCTTTCTGCCAGGCTTTGCAAGTTCAGTCTCGTCCTGACGGAGATAACGCGGAGGTGCGGACTGTGCTCTTGGCCTGGTCCCAGGGGGCCTCACTGAGGGCGGGGTCCTTAGGTTTGCCCCTAAATGGCAGCTGTTCGGGGTACAGGGGGCAAGTGAGATCACAGGCATGGCAGGGGCCGGAGTTCTTAAAGCAAAGTCAAGCTAACCCATCCCAGTCTGCCCCGATGGAGCTGTCCCGGGACACAGGACATTCATAGTGACCCAGAGACAGCCATGCGCAACCGGGATGGCCGGCCCCCCTAGAGGGGAGTTTGTGCCTTTCCTTTCCCTTCTTACATTGTTATTTTTAACGCAGTACTAGAAATTGGATCCAGAGCTTTTGCATGGAGCTACGTCCAGCTCTTTTATTTTTTCTGGTAAAATGGAGGAAGCAGGCAGGCAGACTGGAGTCGCAGAGGGAACTGGAACCACATCCATTTCTCGGCCTGATTCCAGGGGGGAGTCTGCAGGACCTGCACCCCACTCTACTCAGTAGGGGTGACCAGGGTCTCCCAACAGGCTGTTCCCTGACCCGGGAATGCTGCCCCACATACCCACTGCAGTTCTAATCCCCAGTACCGCAGAATGGAACCTGTTTTAGAAATAAGGTCACCGCAGGTAAAATGAGTTAATATGCAGCCATACCAGAGGACAGTGGGCCCCATAAAATGGTCTGGTGTCCCCACGAAATGGCCCTGATGTGGGGCATGATGGTGCATGTCTGTTATGCCACCTCCTCCTGACTTCCAGGCCCCCTTGGGAAGTTCAGCAAGACTGGCTCAAAATAAAAACACAGCTGGGCTTGGTGGAATACACCTGTAATCCCAGCAGCCAGAGGCTGAGGCAGCAGGGTCACTGCGAGCTCGAGGCCAGCCTGGATTACACGGTAAGACCCTGCCTCCCTCCGAAAGAAAAAAACAAAATAAAAAATATAAGGGGGGCACAGCACAGTGGTCCCACGTCCCTGGGTCCCGTCCTCAGAACCTCAGAGGGGAGGGGCTTAGGAAGACAGGGACACGCAGGGGGGAGGGCACGTGACCATCCAGGCAACATTACGTGCTGCAGTCACAAGCGAGGCCCACGCAGGGCAGCAAGCAGCCACCAGAAGCTGGACAGGACCTGAGAGGACCCCGAAAGCAGCATGTCCTGCCCTGAGTGCAGAGCGGTGGTCCCCAGAGCTCTGAGACGCTGCTAAACCCATGCTGCCCGGAACTACCGGGTCGGTGTGTGGCCCTGGCTCTGTGGCTGGACACCCGAGGTCAGGAGCAGCACGCCAAGCGGTGCACGGAGGAGGTGGGGGTGGGCAGGACACGGCTCCGCTGTCAGAAGCCGCCTGGGCTGGGTGGCAGGTGGGCAGGACAGCCCAGACCTTCTCATCTTGGGATCTGGGATGGGCAGCCAGGTCCGGGGCAAGAGCTGGAACTGGAGCTCGGATCGCCATTGTGGCCCAAGGAGTGGGCACAGCGGCTCCTAGGCTCCGGCCCCTCCGCCGCTGCACCTGCAGATGCAGGCTGGGCAGCTGGCCGGCTGGCAGGGACGTCCAGACTGGTCCCAGGTGTCTGTCCCTTGCTGGCCCAGTTTCTTCTACACCTCAACTGAGTCATCGTGACCAGTGAGTTCTGCGGGGCCAGGGAGTCAAAGCCCATGTCATCGCCGCCCCACCCCCGGAGTGCCAGGCTCAGGGCCATTGGGAACAATTATCTGGATCATCTTTATGGGGCTTAAGCTTGGGTGGGAGCAGATGGGGCATGAGCTGGGGATTTGGGGTGGCATCTACTGCCCAGCACTCACACACACACCAGGCGGTTTAAAAGGCCTTCACTGGTGAGGGGCTGGGCAGACGCCTGTCGGCAAGCGGATGGAGCCCAGAGCAGGGACAATGACAGAACAGGACAACAGGGGACAAGATGGGGGCTCGTCCCCCCTGGGCCAGGTGAGCGGGCCCTGCCCCTACCCACCCCCAGCTTCGGGAGTCCTCACAGCCTGTGATTGGCAGGACCAGTTAATTTGTAGGGCACCTAATTAGCAAGCAAGTCTCTGAGGTCTCCTGACCCAGTTGCCATCGCAGGGCAGTGCCGGTGGGTAGAGGGGCTGTGTGCCCCATCCCTGCCCCGGGCACAGGGTAGGGCTCTTGGTGGGACCCCAGAAGGTGGCCTATGTTGGGACTTAGCAGCAGTTTGGAGCCCAGGTCCCCTGGTCCATCCGAACCCCCAGGCCACCCCCAGTCAGCCCCCGATCTAGGGCGGTGGGATGCTGTCGCGCAGACAGTCCCTGGGGGTGGCACCACGTGCAGTGCTGCTGCGGACCAGAGCCCCAGGCTGGGCCCGGGTTGGCAGGAGACTCCCACCTCATTTAGGAGCAGCTCTGCGCACAGAGCAGCCAGAGAACCATGGTGAGACTGGGCGGCCCCAGGCGAGGCGGGAGCAGCAGCAGGGAGGGCTGGGAAGGTCCCAAAACGACCAAGTGTGCCCGTCCCCAGGCCGGCTCGCCAGACCAGGAGGGCTTCTTCAACCTGCTGAGCCACGTGCAGGGTGACCGGATGGAGGAGCAGCGCTGCTCACTGCAGGCCGGGCCGGCACAGACCCCCAAGAGCCGTGAGCCCGGGCGTGGGGGTGCTGGCGGAGGGGACGGGGTACTTGGGGGCACGGGGGGGGGGGAGATGACCATGCCCACGTCTGTCCCACGCAGAGGGGGACCCGGCCCCCGAGATGGACAATCTCATGGACATGGTGGCCAGCACCCAGGGCCGCCGCATGGACGACCAGCGTGTGACAATCAGCACCCTGCCTGGCTTCCAGCCCCTTGGCCCCAAGGTAGGTCTAGTTGTAGCCAGGAGAGAATGGGCCCCACCTCCTCTGTGCACCGTTCGATGTGGCGCGGGGGCCGTGCTAGGGTCCTGCTCCTAACGTCTACGGGTTTGGGGGAGGCCAAAGGGAGAGCACAGGCCCCTTCCTGGAGTGGCCATCACAGGCTGGACACACCCCCACTACCTGGGTTCTAACCAAGACCCTGGCGAGACCCCCCAAGGCTGCCACCTTCCTAACGGCAAGCATTCAGGTAAACACAGGAGAACGCTTTACGGGGACAAAGAGGGTCAGCGGGCACCAGGAGGTGGGACGTGGATCCCCCAGCGTCTGCATCACCTCGGCCCCGCCCTGCTCTGAGTCCCTCCATCCAGCCAACCACTTTATCCACAGGAGGGAGTGCAGAAAAGAGCTGGGACCCTCAGCCCTCAGCCCCTGCTCACCCCCCAGGACCCCGCTTCGCTCGGCTTCCGCAGGAACAGCAGCCCCCAGCCCCAGACACAAGCCCCCTGAGAGAGTGAACTGTCCTGGGCTCCCTGGCCCCCGGAAGCAGACAATAAACACTTGCATGAGCAACGGGGAACAGAGTCTGTGTTATTTCATGGGCAGAGGGGCTGGGTTAAAGTGCTTGGCGGTCTCAGGAGCTCTGCTGCACAGCTCGAAGGAGTTTCTCCTTCCGTTGCTTCTGCATTCTCTCTTTGAATTCTTCTACCTCTTGGCGCTGGAGGGTGGGGAAGAGGGGCACACAGCTCAGGGCTTTGTCCCTCTCCCACCACCCTGCCCTTGGCTTCAGAAAGCAGCATCTACACTGCCAGCGACAACCAGGGTCCAAGGAGGGTCAACTTGATCCTTCAGGAAAAGGCAACAGGAAAACCACAGGCCCCTCTGTGCTCAGCTCCCTACCTGTGGTTGAGGGTATAACTTTCATTAGCCCCCATCAAGGCGGACCCAACACCCTCTGGCCCTCTGGTTGGAGGAAAAATAGGTTCTTACCTTCTCAGGTGGCCATAGCTCTCTCTGTGGGGACAAGGATACAACTAGGGTCAGGAGCCAGGAACCTCTGGTATCCCCTACCCAGCGCAGGGCTGCTTCACGGGAGGCCAACAATGGTCCCCGGCAAGTGGACGCTCACCTCCTCCCCATGCCCTAGAATGAACCTGTGATCACTGTCCTTGTCCCCACCTTGCGCTGTATGACAGAGCTCTCAAACCACTCGGCCTGATTGGAGATCCAGAACATAGCCACAGGGAACGTGAGGTACACAACCATCTGCAAAGGCAGCCGGTGCATGAGCAAAGCCTGGTTCTGAAAACCACCCCGGCGACACAGGGCAGCTGCTGAGTGCCCGCAGGATGTCCTCAGTCCCCGCAGTCCTGTGAGCCCCCTCTGGATACACACACACAGTCCCAGCAGCCTAACAGCACCCATTAGAGACCTCTCCTTACGCCAGTACCGCCACCACCGCGACCCTCCCAGTCAAACCCCCCACGTTCCCCGAGGCCGCCTTCTTCCCATCTGCTCCCCTGAGTCGAGGGGTTTCTGCTCACTCTGAGTCCGAGGTCTTTCCCAGGGTCTCCAGGCAGCCTTCCTTTAGCCTTCTCTTTAGTTCACCCCTCCCTAAGGTCCTAACTCAGACCTGCCCTCTCGGATTCCCCAAACCCCAACGCTCCACTCGGAGCTCTCACAACCTAGAGCACCTCCTCTAGCTTTATGTAAAGGTCTCTCAAATCTCCAGCGCTTTCCCCTTAGGGCGCCCCCGAGTGCATTCACTCCTTTTCATAACCCGATCCTTAAATCCCAGCTCTCCCGCCCACTCATCCTCCTGACTCCCGGGCTCACTAACCCGAAACACCTCCAGCTTCACCCCCATCTCGTTTCTCTTAGGCTACAGAGACACTTCCGCCCAAAGTCGACCCTCAAAAACGACAGCAACTTATTGGCGTTTCCCGAGTGCCAGTGGTGAATCTGATTGGTCAATAATCTCGGTGATGACGTAATCTTCGGGCGCCTCTTCTCTGTTTCCGGTAGCTTGCCTAGTCGGCCCGAAAAAAAAAAAAATCAATGTCTCCTCGTGCTGTCAAAGAGAATGCAGCCAATAGAAAAAGGCTGTGTCCTGGAGGGGCGGGCCTTCGCTCCTAAACGTCATTAATCGCGCGACTCTTCGTCTGTACCCGGAGGACCAGGAAAATGGTGGTAATGGCGCGCCTTTCGCGGCCCGAGCGGCCAGACCTTGTCTTTGTAAGTCTGCAGTGGAGCTGGGGGCGGCCAGCGTGGGGGCATCGAGAAACTTGGGTGCTTCTGGGGATCGGACCCTGGCCACCTGAGGGATACAGGGCAAAACCGTGCCTGCCCAACCACTGGGGCATTCGGAGGGCCCAGGAGGCTAGAAGATGATGCTCCCACTGGGCTGACCAGAAGTAGAAATCTGGTCTCGAAAGCAGCTTCCTGGGAGCCTGAATCAAAGTTAAGGGCTTGGGATCTCGTCTCTGAACGGAAGCTGGGAGATGGGTGTGAAAGGAAGTCGCAAAACGGGGTCTTGACAGATAAAGAACTGGTGTTGGAAGTGACGGCATCGTGAGTAGGTCAGGCCTCTGGTTTACAGGATAAAAGCTTGGTGTTCTACGCAGCGGCTTAGGTCTGATTCAGAGCATTACGATTTCCGGGGTTAAAGGCTTGGTGTCTGGGGCTTCTCAAGTTTAGGAAGTGAATTTCCCTGGTGTGTAATGAAAAGACCTAGTGATGTTTGGAGTTTGTCAGTCAGTGGTCAGTTGAAGAAGATGTCTTCAGTAGAGGCCTGGTATTTTCATCAGATTCTTGGTGTACAGATTTAAGGGCTGTGTCTGGTCCATTCCTCTCCTCCTGAGACAAAAGGCTTAGCGCCCAAATTCTGGGGCAGAGTGGAGCTAGAGATTCTGGGTAGTGAGATTCCAACAGTCCAGCAGTTTGGTGTCTGGATTTAAGTGTCACTTGGGCTTGAGGTGAAGGCAGATCAGGCATTGACAGCGACAGTCCTGGCGATCCTGTGAGCCCCCTCTGGATACACACACAGGGACCACCGACCTGCTTTGTGGGAAGTTATGAGGAGGTAGGGCCCTCGTGGCTAAGAAGTCTGCTGATCTGAGCCAGAGAAGTCAGTGGTGGGGTTTGGGGAATTAACACATGATGTCAGTAACGGTCCCATTGTCCGGCCTAGACTAATGACTGAGAAGTCTGACTATCTGGAGCAGATTCAAAAAGGTGCATTTTAGAGGCAAAGGTCCAAACCTGCATTTTTTTTTTTCTGGGTGTCTGGTGACCTGGCTTCAACAGTGAGCGGTGTGGTCTGGGATGGGACTAAGTTTGCAGTTTGGGCCTGGCCTTCAGGAATGGGTCAGCTTAGGCTCTGAGGGTATGTTTCTCTTCACCCTGTCCCTGGGTACCGTTAGGAGGAGGAGGACCTTCCCTACGAGGAGGAAATCATGCGGAACCAGTTCTCCGTTAAATGCTGGCTCCGCTACATCGAGTTCAAACAGGGCGCTCCAAAGCCTCGACTCAATCAGCTGTACGAGCGGGCGCTTAAGCTGCTTCCCTGCAGGTGGGTACTGACCTGGCTTCTGCCCATGAGCCCCATCCTGCCTTGTCTAGTCATAGGAGAACTGACAAGTGGGCATTGAGAGACCACTGTGGCTGGTTTCACCCGATGGCCACGCTCCTTTCCTCATATCCAGATTCTTTCCCATCTTCTGGACACTTCATGTTATTGGTCACTTTCTCCCCATACGTAGCTCCCGGGACAGGGAGACAGGTTCTGGGAATCTGTCACCCATTGGTATCTGTCCCCTGTTCCCTGTCCCCTTCTTTTTTTTTGAGACAGGGTCTCGCTTTGTAGTTCAGGCTGGCCCTGAGCTCCGCCTCAGACTCAACTCAGCAATCCTCCTGCCTCTGCCTCCCAGTGCTGGGATTATAGGCATAAGCCACCACACCCGGCACTGTGGTACTGATTGCTGCTGGGCGTGAGTCTCCACACCCAGTATTGCATGTGGTTACTGGGAGATTGAACCCAGACCCTTGTGCTTGCAAGACAGGTGCCGGAACCACTGAGCTAAATCCCCGGCCCCCCTGTCCCTTTCTATATCTCAGCTACAAACTCTGGTACCGATACCTAAAGGCGCGTCGGGCACAGGTGAAGCATCGCTGTGTGACTGACCCTGCCTACGAAGACGTCAACAACTGCCACGAGAGAGCCTTTGTGTTCATGCACAAGGTGAGCAGCAGGGCTGGGGACGAGCTAGCCACGGGGTGGGCCGAGGGCCCTGGGACTGGGGTTCTGAGCACTGCGCATCTGTGCCCCACATGCATGGCCGGCTGTGAAGCTGTAGTGCAGACCTCCCTGTCTCCCCCACGCTTCCAGATGCCCCGTCTGTGGCTGGACTATTGCCAGTTCCTAATGGACCAAGGTCGCGTCACACACACTCGCCGTACCTTCGACCGGGCCCTCCGGGCACTGCCCATCACACAGCATTCCCGCATCTGGCCCCTGTACCTGCGCTTCCTTCGTTCCCACCCACTGCCTGAGACAGCTGTGCGGGGTTACCGGCGCTTCCTCAAGGTGCGTGCATCGCATGGATGGTGGCGTGCTGGGACATTCGCCCCGTGCAGGATGTCACCCGACACACAGGATGCCAGGGGAGGGTTCCTGTGATGCGTTCCTCTGCTTCGCACATAGTTGGCTGACACCCACTCCTGACCAGGCGTGGAGAGACGAGGTGGGACGGTGTGGGCTCTGTGTGACAGGGTAGACAAGCGCAGGGGCTGACTCCACAACCAGACAGAAACCGGAGGGGGCTTAGGAGGGAGGTGAAGAGAGAGCCTGGAACAGCACCGGGGTGGGGCCAGCTGCAGCATCGCACCCATGCCGCTGGTGGTGGGGCCTGGGGCAGGGCCGCAGGTCAGAGCCCATGTTAGACACATCAGGACGGGGAAGCCAGTGGGGCCAAAGTGGGCCGCACGGAGGGGGTTGGCAGGAGGCCCAAAGTCAGTGACGTGGGTGACAGTAGCCCTGTAGCCCTGCTGACCTGCAGTCTGGCGGCTGCATCCCCAGCTGAGTCCCGAGAGTGCCGAGGAGTACATTGAGTACCTCAAGTCCAGCGACCGGCTGGACGAAGCTGCGCAGCGCCTGGCCACCGTGGTGAATGACGAGCGCTTTGTGTCCAAGGCCGGCAAGTCCAACTACCAGGTGGGCCAGCGATGGGCAGGAGCAGGCAGCGGCAGGACCCCTCTCCCCTCGGCTGAGCTGAGACACTCTCTCTCTCCCACGATCCCTGCAGCTATGGCATGAGCTGTGCGACCTCATCTCCCAGAACCCAGACAAGGTGCAGTCCCTCAATGTGGACGCCATCATCCGCGGCGGCCTCACCCGCTTCACTGACCAGCTGGGCAAGCTCTGGTGCTCACTGGCCGACTACTACATCCGCAGCGGCCACTTTGAGAAGGTGCGCGGGTGCTGGCCTCGGCTGGACAGGACCCCACGTGCCCGAGGCACAGGTGTGGGTGTGCTGTGTGTGACACAAGTGTGCCTGCCATCTGATGGTGAGGCTGAGTGCAGCTTAGCAGGAGCCAGACCTGGGTCTGATGTGGCCTCGGTCCCAGTAAGCCTGCGCGTCCCAGGAAAGCAGAAGCAGCTGAGCTGTCTTGTGTACAGAGACGGCTCAGGGCCATCTTTCTCTGCTCCTTGGGCAGGGGAGCGGCGAGCCTAGGGCAAGGCTCCAGGAGGCCCTCAAGGGCTGGCTGGGGCCACCAGGCCAAGGAAAGGTGGTAGAGCGGAAGTTGGATGACCCAGCTTGGGGGAAGTGGAGGCTGTGCAGGCCGGTCCGGGTCTGAGCCGGAGGCACCGTCATGGACGGGGTGGGGCTGAGGCAGTGCTCGCTGGTCCCTGATACCCTGAGTGATGGACCGTCCATGGTCCTCGGGGGCTTCCCGGTGAGGGGAGCTCTTCACGGGCGAGCAAGTTCAGGAGTCCGGCAGGGTAGACCTGTGAGGCTGGGGTGTTGCCAGTCACCCCCTGGGTCTTCCAGGGTGTGGAGTGCTCTATGCAGGTGTCTTCATTGGACTAGGGTGCCACGCTACTGTCATTCTTGGGTGGCCAAGGAGGCCCGAGGCTCCCAGAGCAATATTCTGGTTTGGGACCAGATGGAGGGCCCTGTGCTGGCCCGGTGTCCATCATACACACCCCTCACTGGCCAGCATCGCTTCCCTCTCATCACTGCCACCCCCACAGGCCCGGGATGTGTACGAGGAGGCCATCCGCACCGTGATGACGGTCCGAGACTTCACACAGGTATTCGACAGCTACGCCCAGTTCGAGGAGAGCATGATTGCAGCCAAGATGGAGACAGCCTCAGAGCTGGGGCGCGAGGAGGAGGGTGAGGACTGGGGCGGGGAGTACGGGCCGAGCGCTGAGGAGGAGAGGACAGAGGTGGGCGCCCTGGGGCGTGTCCCCAACCCCACCCTGGCCCTCATGAGCATGTCCCCGGCTCCCAGACGACGTGGACCTGGAGCTGCGCCTGGCCCGCTTTGAGCAGCTCATCAGTCGTCGGCCGCTGCTACTCAACAGCGTCCTGCTGCGCCAGAACCCGCACCATGTGCACGAGTGGCACAAGCGTGTGGCCCTGCACCAGGGCCGGCCCCGCGAGGTACGTGACGGGCACCCTGGGCCCCTCACCCCAGCCACCCTGCCTGACATCGAGCCTCCCCTCCAGATCATCAATACGTACACAGAGGCTGTGCAGACCGTGGACCCCTTCAAGGCCACCGGAAAGCCTCACACCCTGTGGGTGGCCTTCGCCAAGTTTTACGAGGACAACGGGCAGCTGGACGATGTGGGTGCCGTGTGGTGTGTGTGACACGCGTGTGTGAGAGCCAGGCACTGGTGAGCACGCGCAGTTGGCGCGGGCCAGGCAGCAAAGTCCCAGCCTGGCCTCCGCCCCTGCAGGCCCGTGTCATCCTGGAGAAGGCCACCAAGGTGAACTTCAAGCAGGTGGACGACCTGGCGAGCGTGTGGTGCCAGTGCGGGGAGCTGGAGCTTCGGCACGAGAACTACGACGAGGCCTTGCGGCTGCTGCGGGTAAAGCCAGGCTCAGGCTCAGGCGGGGCCGTGGGGGCCCACAGCCCTGAGGACCAGCCCTGAGCCCCCGTGTCCCTTGCAGAAGGCCACGGCACTGCCCGCCCGCCGGGCCGAGTACTTCGACGGCTCAGAGCCAGTGCAGAACCGCGTGTACAAGTCGCTGAAGGTGTGGTCCATGCTGGCCGACCTGGAGGAGAGCCTGGGCACCTTCCAGGTGAGCGGTCATGTGGGAAGCAGGCCTCACCGCGGCCATGTGGCCCTCACACCCCAACCGCCGTGTCCCCACAGTCCACAAAGGCCGTGTACGATCGCATTCTGGACCTGCGCATCGCCACGCCCCAGATCATCATCAACTACGCCATGTTCCTGGAGGAGCACAAGTACTTCGAGGAGAGCTTCAAGGTGCGGGCGGCAGAGAGACACGGGCCCTGGGCATGCGTGAGCCTCAGCAGACTCAGTGTCTCCGAGCACAGAGGCCACCTGCCATGTTGCAGCATTAGCGGGGCCGGGATTCCTTCCAGGGACTCTTGGTGGCTCGCAACCCCGCCTTCCCAGCTGTTTTGTGACAGGGACCTGTGTCTGTGTCATGGTCCCCTGAGGGTCCTGACGCAGGAGTCTCCCATGACCTCACTTAACCTGACAACCCTGTCCCCAGAACACATGTCCCGGGGTGCTGTACGTGAGCCCGCACTCGGGAGGGCGCCGGCACTGCGGGTGGGCCGTCCTCGCCCGCTGCCCTCGGTGCAGCCTGCGGGCTGTGGGGCTGGGGCACTCTCTGCTCGTGTGGGGCTCCCTGCCTGTCTGGGCTGAGTTCCTGACCGCCACCTGAGGCCCCGACGGGGAGCCTGGCCAGTGTCACACAGGCGCCCCGAGGGCATGCCAGTGCCGGCGGGCTCACACCCGTCCCCACACAGGCCTACGAGCGTGGCATCTCACTGTTCAAGTGGCCCAACGTGTCGGACATCTGGAGCACCTACCTGACCAAATTCATCGCCCGCTATGGAGGCCGCAAGCTGGAGCGCGCACGGGACCTGTTTGAGCAGGCACTGGATGGCTGCCCGCCCAGATACGCCAAAAGTGAGGGTCGGGGCCGAGGGCGTGGGGAGGGCAGGCCGGCAGCACGCACTCTCACCCAGCCCTCCCCTCGCCTGCCAGCCCTGTATCTGCTGTATGCGCAGCTGGAGGAGGAATGGGGCCTGGCCCGGCACGCCATGGCGGTGTACGACCGTGCCACCAGGGCCGTGGAGCCCGCGCAGCAGTACGACATGTTCAACATCTATATCAAGCGGGCCGCTGAGATCTATGGCGTCACCCACACCCGGGGCATCTACCAGAAGGCCATTGAGGTGCCTGGGCGGGGGCTGGGCAGGGTGGCCCGGCGCGGCCCCTCGAGCAGCCTGCGTCACCCCTCCCTCCCGTGCGCACAGGTGCTGTCAGACGAGCACGCCCGCGAGATGTGCCTGCGCTTCGCAGACATGGAGTGCAAGCTCGGGGAGATCGACCGCGCCCGGGCCATCTACAGCTTCTGCTCCCAGATCTGCGACCCGCGGGTGAGGTGGGGCCCAAACGGTTTGGGGTGCCCGACGCAGGGCTGTAGCCTGCCGCTCACACTGCACCGGCCTTCCTGCCGCTCACAGACCACCAGCGCATTCTGGCAGACGTGGAAGGGCTTTGAGGTGCGGCATGGCAACGAGGACACCATCCGGGAGATGCTGCGCATCCGCCGCAGCGTGCAGGCCACCTACAACACCCAGGTCAACTTCATGGCCTCACAGATGCTCAAGGTGTCGGGAAGTGCCACGGGCACTGGTGAGTGCCCCTTGCGCACTGGGGGCCCCTGGGACCGTGATGGCACCCGCATCGCCCATGCATGACCTCCCTGGCCCTGTCCCAGTGTCGGACCTGGCCCCGGGGCAGAGCGGCATGGATGACATGAAGCTGCTGGAGCAGCGCGCAGAGCAGCTCGCAGCGGAGGCCGAGCGGGACCAGCCCCGGTCCCAGAGCAAGATCCTGTTTGTGAGGTGAGGCCAGGCGGACAGACAGTGGCTGTGCTTGGGAGGCAGGCTGGCGGGGTGCCCGCTAGCCCGGGCACTGAGGCGCACGGCCCCCACCCCTAGGAGTGACGCGTCCCGGGACGAGCTGGCGGAGCTAGCTCAGCAGGCCAACCCCGACGAGATCCAGCTGGGCGAGGACGAGGATGACGACGACATGGACCTGGAGCCCAACGGTCAGTGGGAGCCAGGGGGTGTGGTGGGCACGGTCCCCCGCAGAGAGTGACCTCTCCCTTCCCTGCAGAGGTACGGCTGGAGCAGCAGAGCGTGCCGGCCGCGGTGTTCGGGAGCCTGAAGGAGGACTGAGCCCCGCCCCCCCCCCCCCCCCCCCCCCCCAGTAATACAGCCCGTGTTTGTACGTCATGGTCCGAGCCTCCTTCCGCCGCCCAGGTGCCCAGGTGCTGCCAGCTTGGGAGGGCGTGGCACTGGGCCCCAATTGGCTGGGGCAGGAGGTGGGGCAGCTTGGCCAGGGCCAGGCACACACCCACCCTCACCCCCGCAGAGCCAGTTCTGAGCACTGCGGCTGCCCC
>PVIR01027851.1:0-22517 GCA_004026965.1 Petromus typicus
TTTTGGAGACAGGGTCTCGCTTTGTGGTTCAGGCTGGCCCTGAGCTCAGCCTCAAACTCACATCACAATCCTCCTGCCTCTGCCTCCCGAGTGCTGGGATTACAGGCGTGAGCCACCACGCCCGGCACTGTGGTATGTGGTACTGGTTGCTGCTGGGTGTGGGTCTCCACACCCAGTACTGTTATGTGGTTACCGGGGATCGAACCCGGGTCCTTGCGCTTGCGAGACAGGCGCCGGAACCACTGAGCTAACTTCCCGGCCCCAAAATCCTTTTTTGATATTGTTGTTTTGAGCTAAGATCTTGCTAGGTAGTTTAGGCTGGCCTAGAACTCACTATGTAGCGAAGGCTGGCTCTGAACTCATGGCAGTCCTCCTGCCTCAGTCTCTCAGTGCTGGGATTACAGGCATGCACCACCGCACTCCAAGATATTTTTATCACCTTGTACCCGTTAAGCACCTACTCCTTATTCCCTCTTCTGCCTTATTTCAAAAACACAGTTTTACTGATGAGTACACATCCTAAAGTCCAGCCATTTAAGTGTGTAAGTTAGTGACTGTTGGTAAATCTTGTGAGCTTGCAGCCACCACCAGTCTGAGCACGTTTCTGTCTCACATAGGGTGTCCAGTGCGGTGGCTGCCACAGCCCACCCTGGCCCCGAGCCCAATTCATCTGCTTTCTTTCTGTGATTTCATTGAGATCTTCACATGCTTGGACTCATAGGATAGGTAGTGTTTGGTGTTTCTTCTTTTTTAAAATTTTTGTTCTGGGGATCAAGCCCAAGGATGCTCTGCCCCCGAGCTATGTTCCCAGTCCCTTATTGTTTTTGAGACAGGGTCTTGCCAGTTTGCAGGGCTATCCTTGAATTTGCAATCCTTCTGCCTCGTCCTCGCAGTAGCTGGGATCATAGGCGTGTACTGCCCCACACGCCAGTGTCTGGCTCATTTATGCATTGCGGTGTTTTTGAGAATCATCCACATTGTTGTGTGTTTCATCCACATTGTTGGTTGGTTCCTTCCTTTTTTATCAGTGAGTAGTAGTCTACGATGTGGAATATATTATGGTAAAAATATAAAATAATTATCTTTCCAAGATTTGAGTAGCAGCTTCAGAAAGAGAAAGTAAAATGTAAAGCTCCTTTTCTTGTCCTGATACCTTTTTTCCTCAGAGTTTATTCTGTGAGCAGTTTGCCCAGAATATCTTGGTATTTTTTCCTGTAGCTCTACATGAAGCAGTGTAAATTTGAATTGAGGATGTAGATGAGGTCACAGTCAGCCCTCCTGTGGGGGCTGCTGCTTTTCTTTGGCCATGATTGTAGGGACTGCAGTTGGAGGTTGGAGCAGGTCGAGTAGTACTCTGTGTGCTCTGTGGGGACCCTGGGCCTGTGAGCAGGAGTCTGGCTCTCCCGGCCCTGAGCTGAGGCTCGGCAAGGCTTTGTTGGTGTTGACGTGAAGGCTTCCTGGAGGTGGTCAGTTTAGGGCAGGTTTCTTCGAGGGAAGAGGAGCATTGGGAAAGAAGGGATAAGCCTTCGTGTCCACCCACTGCAGGAGCAGGCGGGTGTGGGTGGACGTGTGCCTTCCTGCTGGCCTCATGCCTGCTCCAGCCAGCAGCCCCACACAGCAGGGACTTCCTCTTCCTGTCTGAAGTGTCCTGGAGGGAACAGGTCCTGGGAGGAGGCGATTGGCTGTGACTCCGTGTGGAGAAGGGAGTGTGGTGCTAGATCTCTCTGGAGGCCCCTGGTGTACTTGTCGAGGCAGCTCTTGGTGCCCAAGGTGCAGTGACAGTACCCCTGCCCGGTGTGTGTGAAGGGAAGGGGTCCTGTGTTCCTGGCTTTGTGTAAGCCCAATTCAATAGTCTGTAGTGTATTCAAGAAATTGTGCATCCACCACCAAAATCTAATTTTACAACATTTTCATCATCCTCAGAGATACTCTGTACCCATTAACACTCCCATCCCCGCCCAGTACTGCTTTCTGGCCTATAGATTTGCCAGCCCTGAACATTTCTTTTTTTTTTTTTTTTAGGTTTTTTTTGAGACAGGGTCTTGCTTTTGTGGTTTAGGCTGGCCCTGAGCTCAGCCTCCAACTCACATCACAGCAATCCTCCTGCCTCTGCCTCCCGAGTGCTGGGATTACAGGCGTGAGCCACCACGCCCGGCACTGTGGTATGTGGTACTGGTTGCTGCTGGGCGTGAGTCTCCACGCCCAGTATAGTATATGGTTACCAGGGATCAAACCCAGGTCCTTGTGCTTGCAAGACAGGCGCTGGAACCACTGAGCCCAGCCCTGAACATTTCTTATAAATGCAGTCATACAGTATGTGTTTTTGGTGGACTTCCTTTAAAAGGAAAGAAATTTTCACTTATTAACTTATGTATTAAAATATTAAATATAATATGTATATATATACATATATATACATACATGTGTATGTGTGTATACACACACACATACACACACACACGGCTAGGCATAAATGCCCTAAACCTAGTTGTTGTTTTTGTTTTGTTGAGAGTCTTGCTCAGTTCAAGGCTGGCCTTGAACTCATGGTGATCCTCTTGCCTCAGCCCCTCAAGAGCTGAGGTTACAGGTGTGCAGCACCACATCTGACTGGACTCAATTTTTATTTAACTATAAATCAAACTTGAGGGGCTTGGCACTGTTGGTAGAGCATTTGCATAGCTTCCATGAGGCTCTGGGTTTGTCCCCAGCACTGTAAAAATTTTAAAAACCATGAAATCTGGAGGATACCAGGAAGCCAATGTAGATCACTTATGTGAATGGCCGGGGCTCAGTGCTGCCCATCCCCCCTGCTGTGCATACTGGTTGCAGGGCGGGGTGAGGGGGTGCTCTCAGGTACCCAGCCTGTGAGTGACCCGGCTGTGGTTTACAGGGTTCTGCTCTGTACAGGGAAGGTGGCTTTGTGAATGGCAGAATAGTGGCAGTATTGAAACCTCTTGTGGTTCTCAGACCCACTTCTTGTGGGAGTCAGGAATTTGGACAAACAGTGGTGAGCTTTGCTTGGGTCACACGGATGACCCCAGAGCTGGTGGGAGCCTGACTGCTGGCAGCCTGGGCCTTTGAACTGGCATCTAGGCCCCTGTGGGATGCAAGGTGGCCCTGTTCTCCCCCTTCACTCCTAGTTTTTTATTTGAGCCACAGCTTTTCTTTGTGATATGTCCATGATGTCCTTTATCCTTCAAGGGAAGGAGCTGGATTGTAAACCCAGGAGTGGACTACAGCCCCAAACTTCAGGGTGCTGCTTACTCTGGAGTTGTCACTGTGACAGAGCCACTGTGTTATGTTTTGTTTTATCTTCTTGGTCTGGGGATTGAACCCAGGGTGTCCTGAGCTGCATCCCTACCCCTTTTAAAAAGTTAAAACATTTTGAGAGAGGATCTTACTAAATTGCCCAGGCTGGCCTCATATTTGTAATCCTGCCTCAGCCTCCTATGTGCTGGAATTATAGACCTGTGACACGGTGCTCAGCCTTTATTTTTTCAAAAGGTTTAAAGTGTTGGGAACTCATCACAGGACTTCACCCATGCTGACCGGAAGCACTGCCACTCAGCTACAAGCTGGCCCCAAATCAGGCATTTTAAAATTACCAATCCAGCGCAGCTGTCACTTCTGTCTTGTTCCCAAACACTTTGATCACTGCACAAGGAAACTCTATTTATTAAGGAATTGCTCCTGATTTCTCCTCTGCAGCCCTTGGCACTCTTACTTTGCTTGGTCTTTGTGGGTTCACTTTTTGTGGGTAGTTCTAAGGAGTCATGTAGTACATGCCCCTCCACCTTTTTTTAAAATTTTTTTTTATTTTGTACTAAAGATTGAGCCCGGGACCTTTGCACTGAGCTACATCCACGTTTTTGTTTTGAGACAGTCTCTCTAGGTGGCTGGGTTTCCCAGGTTGGGGTTGTGACCACCTCTGCTTCAGCCTTCCAGAGTGCGGGGACTACAGGTGTGCAACCCCCAAACCAGCTTGTGTCTAGCTTTTCCACTTAGTGTAGTGTTTTCAAGGTTACCCATGTTGTGTTGTACTTACTCATCACCCTTTGCTGGATGTTGGGATGTTCCTGCCTTTTACTGTTGTGCATACGGTGTGAACATTTGTGTGCGTTGGGCTGGGGAGTTAGCTCAGTGGTTCCGGTGCCTGTCTTGCAAGCGCAAAGGCTCGGGTTCGATCCCTGGTAACCACATACCATACTGGGTGTGGAGACTCACACCCAGCAGCAATCAGTACCACATCCTACATTGCCGGGCATGGTGGCTCATGCCTGTAATCCCAGCACTCAGGAGGCAGAGGCAGGAGGATTGCTGTGATGTGAGTTGGAGGCTGAGCTCAGGGCCAGCCTGAACCACAAAGCGAGACCCTGACTCAAAAAAAAAAAAAAAAAAAAAGAATTTGTGTGCGTGCTTGTTCCGGCGCTTCCTGGCACATTCTCAGGAGTGAGTTTGGTGGGTTATAGGTTTCCTTCACTCTTTGAGCCTGATGTTCTGGAATTAGTGATGCTGGCTGTGTATCCTTGTGAATATACTAGAAACTGGTGATTAATTGATTGATTTTGAGACAGGGTGAATTCAGGCTGATCTTGAAATCATTGGATAGTCCAGGCTGGCTTCAATCATAGAGTGGTCCTCCTGCTTCAGCCTCTCAGTCCTGGGATGACAGGCATGAGCCACCATGACTAGCTGAATTGTATACCTAAAGAGTGAATTTTATGATTTGGGAATTATATCTCGGCTTTAAAAAAGAAAAAAAAAAAACTGCTGACGGATCCCAGCACACTTCCATCGAGCCTGGCTTGGGCCGTGCCCTCAGGCTTGAAGCCCAGAGTTGCGTGTTACTTTCTGGGACCCTGAAGCTCACCCCGCAGACTGGAGTGGCAGGTGGGAGCTGTAGGTTCCAAGCGTGTTCCCCCTGCAGGGACTCCAGGAGAGGTGCCTCCTCATTTCCTCAGTTTCCCTCTGAGAAGGAGGCTGTGAGAAGCTGGTGTTAAGGCGGAGTCCATGCTTCCTCTCCCATCTTTCCTGTCACTCTCCGGGGTGACCCACATGGGCCTCTTTCTGGTGGGGACAGCAGGACCTGCCATTTCTGTCAGACTGTGGGGACAGAGACCGTGGCCTCCTGTCCATCTGCTCTGTCCTCACTGTATACCTGTACTCCCGCCATCTGTCCTCTGGTTAGCAGATGTCTCCATGTCACCCTCACCCCCTGTGTCTCCCTCACTTCCTTGGGGGTCCTGCTGGTTACTTTCACCTTGGGCCAGGACAAGCCTTTTTCTGCTGCCATCCTGGATGCCAGCCCCAGTGTCTGGGTTGGACGTTGGGTTGTTCCTGCCCTTTACTGTTGTGCGTGGCGGTGTGAACATTTGTGTGCAAGAATTTGTGTGCGTTGGGCTGGGCAGTTAGCTCAGTGGTTCGGTGCCTGTCGTGCAAGTGCAAGGGCCCGGATTCGATCCCTGGTAACCACATACCATACTGGGTGTGGAGTCTCACACCTAGCAGCAATCAGTACCACACACTATAGCCCCTTCCCACTTGCTTTACTGCGGTGGACTACTGGCAGGTCTGTGGCTTTTGTCCTGTCCTCTGCCACCTCTTCCAACACCAGGACCCAGTCGACCTTGTTGAAACATGAGTCAGTGTGGGGCGTTCTCTGTCCGAAGCCCCCACTGGCTCTGTTTACTCATGGTGACAGCCGTGCCCTGGCACCTTCCCGGACATCCTCGATACCCAGCTCAGACACGCAGTGGCCGACTCTTGGCCCCCCCTCTGCACACCAGGGCCCCTCACACCAGGACCTCTGCACGTGTGCCCCCTCTGTCTAGGAATCACCAGGGGACCAGGGCCCAGCCTGCCGTGTCAGCTCTTCCATTTCACACCTCTGCTCTCAGTGGAGTTGCCTGATTTACGGAGCTGGCGGCTGTGTCTCCTGCTGGCCCAGGCACAGTCGGGCCAGGATTTGCTCTGCATGGCCACCCCTCAAACAGCGCCTCCCAGCTTAGTGTCCAGAGCACAAAGAAGCAAGTTAGTCCATTCTGGAGGTGCAGGGAAGAGCCCCAGAAAGGTAGACTGGAACCTGGGCTGGTAGCACATGCCTGTAATCCCAGTTCTCTGTGAAGCTGAAGCAGGAAGATTCCAAGTTCAAATCCAGCCTGGGCAATTTAGCAAGACCCTGTCTCAAGAACAAACAAACAAATAAAATCTTTAAGAATATAGCTCAGGGCCGGGGATATAGCTCAGTGGTTCCGGCTCCTGTCTTGCAAGCGCAAGGACCCGGGTTCCATCCCTGGTAACCACATAACAATACTGGGTGTGGAGACTCACGCCCAGCAGCAACCAGTACCACATACCACAGTGCCGGGCGTGGTGGCTCACGCCTGTAATCCCAGCACTCGGGAGGCAGAGGCAGGAGGATTGCTGTGATGTGAGTTGAAGGCTGAGCTCAGGGCCAGCCTGAACCACAAAGTGAGACCCTGTCTCAAAAAACCTTAAAAAAAAAAAAAAAAAAGGAAAAGAATATAGCTCAGAGCAAAGGCTCTGAGTTTAATCCCTATCAGAGTAAAGAGGTTGGAGGGAAATAGGAAGGGCACAAGTCTTTTCTTTGTAGATCTTTGTACATCTGTGACAGTCTATACAAATTACTTTTTTTTATATCAAGGATTCCCTCAAGACCTTGCACTTGCAAGGCAGATGGGGGGTGGCCACTGAGCTAAACCCTGACCAGGTACAAATTACTTTTGTAACCAAAAAAAGTCTGATAAACAGGAATTTAAATATAAGTCATAAAAGGAAGAAAACATGGGTAGTCTGTGGAGCCGTGAGGATGTGGATCTGGTCCTTTGACTTCAAGCCATGTTCCTCCTCATACATGGCGGCTCCCTGTGGTCCTCTGGGTCGGAGGTGGTTTTTTTTAGCTGTTTCTATTTTATTTTGTTAACTGAGATAATTGATAGGTGGTAAATCAGGATGAAGTGTTATGGGTGTGTTTTCTGTGCTGCCCAAGATACAGAAGGTTCAGCCCCTTCTCATGAGTTCCCCAGCCCTCTCATCCCCCACAGCATCCCCAAGGGTTAGCCCTGCCTGTCCTTGGATCTGTATCATGGGCTAATGTTTGTGAGCAGTTTTGTCCAGGCTGCTTTCATTCCATATGAAATCTGAGCTACCCTTGTGGCTGCAGGTACTAGTGGGCTGGCGTTTTTGTTGCTGTGTAATATTCCCCCACATAGCCACACAGGCTGAGGGTCCCTTACCCAAATCACTTGGGGCTAGAGTGTTTCAGATTTTGGATTTTAAAAAATATTTGAATACACAGGTATCTTAGGGATGGGCACAGGTCTTAGGAAATACATTTGCTTCGTATTCACCTGTATACATAGCCAGGAGGAGTCATTGTACAGTATTTTTTTAGTGTACTTGTGCTTTGAACCTTGTCACCTGAGGTCAGGCACAAAATTCTTCCTTTGTGGTGTCATTTGCTGCTCACAAAGTTCTGGATTTTGGAGCAGTTTGGATTTTGAGTTTTCAGAATAGGATGGTCAACCTGAACCACAGTTCGCTTTGTCTGTTTTCCTGCAGGTGGGCTTTTGTTTCTAGTTTGGATGGTCCTCTGAGTGACGTCCCAGCTCTTTATTTTGTAGAGTGTCGACCTTGCAATCCTCCTGTCTCAGCCTCAGGACTAGTAGTTGCGATTATAAGTATTTAAATTTTTAAAAATCATAATAAAATATAAAAGTTACCATGGTAGGCACTGGTAATGTTCAATTCACTTGCATTAAATACATTCACAGCTGAGCATGGCGCGGAGCATGCCTCCGATCCCAGCACTCTGAGAGGCTGAGGCAGAAAAACTGCAAACTGCAGCCCAGGCTGGGCAACTTAGCAATTTAGTAAGATCTTATCTCAGAATTAAAAATGAAAAAATTAAAAAGAGATTGGGGTGTCACTCAGTGTGACGGCCTTGGGTTCAGTCTTCAGTACTCCCACTTAAGACAGACAAAGCAAAACAAAACAAAACAAAACAAAACTCCTCTCACATTATGCCACCGTCTCTGCGTGCAGAATCTTTTCCTCTTCCAGGCTGATGTTCTGAGCCTCGCTGTACTCACTGGCTTCTTGCTCTCTGGCCTTGGTTTGTCTCGGGGCCTTGTGGACAGGGATTGTATAGTATTTGTTCTCTGGTGTCTGGAGAACTTAGTGTGAGTCCTCAGGGCTCATCTGTGTTGTGGTCTGGGTCTAAGCTTCCTTCCTTTGGGGCATGCACTGAAGGCATCTTGCCTGTCAGGGTGGAGCATGAGCTCAGCCCGCTGGAGGGAGGGGATCAGGAGCGCTGGCCACTGGCCACTGTCAGCCCTTGCCCTGTGTGGCCTCCTGTAACCCTCGCAGCCCTGTGAAGTCAGGATTGGTGTCTGGAGCCAATTGGTGCTGTGGCAGGGGCCGTGGGTCCCTCATCCCAGGCCAGACTGGTGCTGGAAGCCAGGCGGGGGTGTGCAGGACATGGGCATGGGGCCCCAGCAAGGCTGGCGGGTTGGCCATACTGCCACATGTCCTTTGCAGGCTTCCCCTCTGAACAGAGCTACCAGGAACTTTGGGGTGGAGGGGACAGATGCACAGGAAGAGGAAGAGATGCAAAAACATTTTCTTCTCTTCCCAGCCCTGAGCCCTGGCATGCGTCCCTGCCGCTCGCTGTGTCCAAGAGTACCCAGTGGTGGTCCCTACCCACCAGGGACTGGGCGGAGCCTGGGAGCTGTGCCGGGCAGGCTGAGGTCTGAGGGCTCTGGTTTGTTTTGATTGGGGGTAGGCCTGGCATTTGGGGCCATCAAAGTTTATTTGTTTGTTTTGAGGCAGGGTCTCACTGTAGTTCAGGCTGGCCCCAAACTGGAAGTGATCCTCCTGCTTCAGCCTCCTGAGTGCTAGATTATAGGTGTGTGTCACTGCATCGGGCTTGAAGTTTTGGTCAGGAGATGGAGGCCACATCTCAGCCTCTACAGGGCCAGATCGTTCATGCTGTGTGACCCACAGGGTATTTGGAGAAATGACACAGCAGTAAACATTTGTCCAGCATCGGGCATGAGTGCTCAGAGGGTTCGACAGGGGTGTCCTAGGCTGTTTTCGGCCTCAGACATAGGCCTGGTTATTGTCTTTTTCTTTGTAGTTCTGGGGTTGAACCAGGACTCCAATGTGCTAGGGAAGTACTTTGGCTCTGAGCTACCCCCCAGCCCAGTGGCTATTACCTTCCTGTGACAGTGGCACAGAAGCTGTGTTTTGGTCAGGGTCACAGCTCCTGGCCTCCCGAGGATGCTCACACGGAGGCTCTGTGCAGCGTGCAACATTGGTCTCTGTGTTGTCCCCTCCGGGCAGTGTGCCCGTTCTCTCCTTTTCTGTCTGCCCGATGTTGTCTGCCAGCTCTGTAGCTTTTGCTTCAGGGAGTTTTCCTTGCATTGCTTAGGCAGTGGGACAGGTGCTGAAGTCCCTGCATCTGAGACAGTGGTGCTGCAGAGAGAAGGCCTGTCTAGTATGGAGCTGGCCCAACCTGGTGAAATCCAGTCCCCAGTCTTAAAAATTCCTTGATACCAGGGGCGGAATCGAGGTGGATAGTGTGAAATGAAGTCACTTCCCTGCCTGAGGGTCTGCTGAGTGCCTGGTCTTTGGGGGTAGATCTTGTTTTCAACTTGGCTGCTGTGTGTATGCCTCTCTCTGGTCACAACAGTGGGGCCCTGCTGGAAGCCAGCCTTTCCCACTGCCACTCAGTGTGAGCTGCCTTCCTGTCAGGGTGAACTGGCCACCTCTCTGGGCCTGAGGAAGCTGCCTAAGGTCATGGGCAGTGTCTTGGGATACTGAGACCCTGGCAGGGTGAGACTCTATCCAGATCACACTGCCGAGTGAGGAGAACTCTGGCCAGCTGGCTCCCAGGGTCATATCTGGGGGAAAGGGGGACTCACAGATGCGGTGTGAGGAGAGGGAGTTTCTGGTCTCCTTGGGCTCCATTCTGCTGGGGAGCCAGGGCTGACCTGACAGGTGAGAGAATCACCTGGTCAGGCTGGGAATGACGGCATGACTTTGTTTTTGTTGTATTTTTTTTTTTTTTTGAGACAGGATCTTGCTATGTAGTTCAGGCTGGCCTTGAACTTAATAGGTAGCCCAGGCTGGCCTTGAATTCATGGCGATTCTCCTGCCTTAGCCTCCCAAGTACTGGAACTGTAGGCTCAGCCTGGGTATGACCTTGTTTAACCCTCTCATCCTGCAGGGGAGCAAGGCTCAGGGAGCCCAGGCCCTGGCTGGGAACTGGTGTGGGATAGCGCTGTCAGACCACAGCAAGGTGGTTGGTGGTGCATCTGTCACCTTAGGAAGATGAGAAAAATTACCTGTGATCCCACTGCCCATGAACCCTTGAGATTCACCAAGGTGTGTGTGTGTGTGTGTGTGTGTGCGCGTGTGTGTGTGTGTGTACAGTTTGTATGCGAGAGGCCTCATCTTCTTACCTCTTTTGTGTGTGTGTGCATGCGTGTGTGTTGAATCGAGAGAACTCATCCTTGCTTGGCAGGTGTTCCACTACTTATCTACCACTCCAGCCCCTTTTCTTTTAATAGTTTCATTCTAAACTGCCCTAGGCCAGTGCTGGCAAATCTATGGCACATGTATCATTTGTTTTTATGACAAAAGATGTTAATGTATGAGTTTTTTTCTAAACTAAAACCTCAATATTCAAGTTTAATTGCAGTATTGGTATGCTGTGGGCACTCATTTCTCCATGGAAATCTTTAGTAAAAGGTAAAGGATTGTCTGAAGGGAAACCAGAGTCTGGTGGACACTCATTTCTAAAAAGTTTGCCATCACTGGCCAAGGCTGTTTTCAAACTTGTGATCCTCCTGCCTCAGCCTCCTGAGTAGCTGAGATTATAGGTATGTGCCACTATGCCCAGCTCTCTTCCTCTTTTAATGAGACAAAACTAAAATACTTCGGTCTCTTTTTAGACTAAATACAAAGTAGTCATTTTCTTGTATTAATAAATAAACTAGTGTCACTTTTTTCTTTTTTGTGATCCTGGGAGTTAAACTCAAGGGTCTTTGTACTGAGCTATACCCATAGTTGTTTAAAACAATTTTTTTTCCTATTAGGTCTCTCTGAGTTATTCAGGTTGTACTTAAGGCAGGTTCTCCTGCCTTAGCCTCCAAGAGTGCTGGGATAATAGGTGGGAGCCACCACGCCTGGCTCACCCAGCTATTTTGGGAGGAGAGGGTCTTGATGTATAGTTTAGACTGGTTTAAACTCACTATGTAGTCCAGCCTGGCCTTCAACTTGCAGCAATCCTCTTGCCTCAGCCTCCCTAATGTTGTGGTTATAGCCATATACCCATATGCACAGACTCCTTAGCTGTTTTGTTAAAAAAAAATTGTTTTGAGTTGGGTCTCACTAAATTGCCAGGCTGGCCTCAGATTTGAAATCAACCTGCCTCAGCCTGCCAGAGATGACAGGCTTGTGCTATAGAGTCCCTCTTGCATCTTCCTCGTGAGGTGGACCATTAGTCTCCATATGGGTGGGTCTCACACTTGTGCAGTTAACAAAAAATATTGGATCAAAGATGTTAGATTTAGCTGGGATTTAGCTCAAATGGTACCGCGCTTTAGAAAAGCAAAACTAGATCTATACTGAACATGTACAGATTTCTTTCTCTTGTTGTTATCCCTTGAACAATACATACAACAGCAAGGTCCATTGCGCTTACATTGTATTAGGTATCATAAGAAATACGGATGTGGGGCCGGGGAGTTAGCTCAGTGGTTCCGGCGCCTGTCTTGCAAGCGCAAGGGCCCGGGTTCGATTCCCCGGTAACCACATAACAGTACTGGGTGTGGAGACTCACACTCAGCAGCAACCAGTACCACATACACAGTGCCGGGCGTGGTGGCTCACGCCTGTAATCCCAGCACTCGGGAGGCAGAGGCAGGAGGATTGCTGTGATGTGAGTTGGAGGCTGAGCTCAGGGCCAGCCTGAACCACAAAGCGAGACCCTGTCTCAAAAAACCTAAAAAAAATAAAAAATAAAAATAAATAAAAAAATAAAGAAAGAAAGAAATACGGATGTGATTTGAAGTGTACAGGAAGGTGGGCATAGATTTTATGGAAGTACTGCCACTGCTGTATGTGGGCCTGGAGCATCTTGGAGTCTGGTATCCTAGGAGGAGGGTGTCCATTGAATATGATGAGACAAAGATGTGAAGAATATTTTTATCTAGTTTATCATTTGCCTTTTAGGTTTGTGAGTTGTGTCAGTCCTCAGCCAACACTGTCCTCACTTCGCACACGTAGGCTGTCACTCTTGCCGCCTTTGAAGCGGTTCTGGAGTCCTCTTGGGTGGGTGTCTTCGGTTTTGCTCTTGTGGCTCCATTCATTGATGTGCTGAATCGATTCAAAACTCATGGTCATTTGGATGTTGGGGAAGAGCCAGAAGCTGCCTTGTGCGGATTTGGTGAGGAAAGTGGATGAAGACACAAGTCAGTGTTTTCATTTGACGGAAACTGCCGTACACGTTTGAATTGACCCAAGACATTGAGGCAGCCGTGATACTGGAAAGACACAAAGAAAAGGGCTTCCGCAGCTGCTTCAGGAAGTGGCAAGAGCGGTGGGCCGTGTCTGTTCACAGGGAGGCGGAGTAATGTGAGGGGGATTCATAGCAATGTGTCTTACACTGTAATAATTTAAAAAATTTTTACTTAAGCACTGTCGTTTTTGATCATACCCTGTAGTCTGTTAACATTTAAGATTGCATTCTACCTGTAGCACTTGTCATAGAAAGTTCTTTTCTGGTCCAAGTTTATACAGATACTTACTTGCATTATTCTCTGGTCTCTGTGATAATGCACCATCTTTCACTTTTCTGTTTTTCTTGGGATCAGGTACTAGGGGAGAGGCAGGTAGAGAGAATGAGGGTACACTCAGGGCTGGGGTGTAGCTCAGTGGCAGAGCACTTGCCTACCCTGCAGGAGGGATTCAGTTTGATCCCCAGCACCCCAACAGACTACCAGGCACACCCCGAAAAGCTGCGGCCTGACTCTGATCCTTGGCTTGGTGACCTGTTTGTGGTTAGAGGCGTTATCCAGACCTCTTTATCTCAGTGTCTGTACCTGC
The DNA here is from genome assembly GCA_004026965.1 of Petromus typicus. Classification (NCBI taxonomy): domain Eukaryota; kingdom Metazoa; phylum Chordata; class Mammalia; order Rodentia; family Petromuridae; genus Petromus; species Petromus typicus. The sequence continues at coordinate 13,132 of PVIR01027851.1, forward strand.
AAAATGGGCATGAGGCTGATACCCAGAAGCCAAAGGTTATTTTGAGGCGGAAATCAGAGCTACTTGTAAATTTGTTATATTCTTTTACACTTAAAAATCAAGAACTCTTGTAAATCTTTTGTTTGGGCTGCCTGCATGTATTGACATTTATTGCCTTAGAATTAAAACTGAGTCCTTGGAACCTGGAATTTAGCTCAGTGGTTTTGGTGTCTGCCTAGCAAGTGCAAGGTCCCTAGTTCGATTGCTGGTAACCACATACCACAATGCCGGGTGTGGTGCCTCATAATCCCAGTGCTTGGGATGCAGAGGCAAGAGGATTACACAGTGCATTCGGGGCCAGAATGAACTATAAAGTGAGACCCTGTCTAACCCCCCCCCCCCAAATTGGGTTCTTGTAAAAACACATTACTGGGCTGGAGATTTAGCTCAGTGATTCCAGTGCTTGCCTTGTAAGGTCAAGGTCCCTAGTTTGATCCCTGTAATCACATACAATAATTCCAGATGTCATGAGTCACACTTGCCAACAATCAGTACCACATACTGTAGTGCCAGGTGTGGGAGCTCACACCTGTAATCCCAGCACCCAGGAAGCAGAGGCAGGAGGATTGCTGTGAGTTCAAAGCTGGCCTGGGTTACATAGTGAGCTCAGAGCCAGCCTGAACTACAAAGTGAAACCCTGTCTCAAAAGGAAAAAAAAAAAAAAAAAAAAAACCAGAAAGGAAGAAAGAAATTTCAAAAGACTAGGAGTATAACTCCGTGGTAGAGCTCCAGTCTAGCATATGTAAGGCTCTGGGTTTCGATTCATAGGACCAGAAAAACTACAACAGACAAATAAAAAACCCCAAACCACTAGCCTCCTATGCTGACATAAATAAAAAAAAAATTCCTGGAAAATCAGCTGAATTTTCAAAAACAAAAATCTGTCAGCCCAGGAGTAGCCTGTCAGTTCTATTTCTCATCTAGTGAGTTACTTTGTGGCAATATGATTCAAGTGTGTATAGAAAACCTAACTTCACAGACACATGTGGTTGGAAAAGAGAACAGTGTTTCACCAGCCCCTGGATAGTTTCCTTTGGTTCTATTTAACCATATGAAACTTCCACAAGTGGTTAGTTGCAATGAAATATGGAAACACAGTAGTTGTTTTACACCTTATAACATTGAAATCCATTGGCTAGTGTTGTAGTTTGAGTGACTGATGTGATTTTGTGACATCATTATTTACTCATGACAATGCCTATGAGATCACATGGACAGTCACTCAGAATTCAGCGCAGGCCCTGGTGTATCTGCTGAGTATGCTCTCAGATAACAGCTGAGGCTTCTGGAACAATGGCTGGTTCAGCAGCCCTTGGAACAAACAAGCTCACGCAGGTCTCCCAGACCTGGTTGCACCCCAGAGGTGCTCAAATGCCGGAGCTTCTGTTTAGTCTTTGTGGGTATTGCACAGATGTGGCCCAAGGGCTGAGGTTCAGTCAGAGGAGGCCTTCAGTCTTCATGACCCTCGAACATTTTGGCACAGGGTGATGGCTATGTTTGGGCCACTTCTGGCTGAGATTGTGCAGTGTTGCCTCATGGCCTGTCACCCCTGTGAGCAGGAACAGAGTGTCCTATCAGGAGGATTGTGCCACTGTACACCCTGGAGGAAGGCATTGGGGACCCTGAGACCTGTGGAGTGTGGTATCAGCACCCTGGGCTTGGATGGTAGATGCTGGTTTTGTCTTCTCCAGCGGTCTGGTGCGTGTCACCTGCTGCAGTTATTACTTTTCCCCCCTAATAAACCTGAAAGAAAGAGGCCAGGGCTTTAGTTCAAGTGATATCGCACCTACCTTGGAAGCATAGGGGCCTGAGTTTGATCCCTGGTACCACTCACACACATAAAAATACAAACCAGAGGGTTGGGGATTTAGCTCAGTGGTTCTGGTGCCTGTCTTGGAAGCGCAAGGGCCCGGGTTCAATCCCTGGTAACCACATACCATACTGGGTGTGGAGAATCACCCCAGCAGCAACCAGTACCACATACGACAGTGCCGGGCGTGGTGGCTCACACCTGTAATCCCAGCACTCGGGAGGCAGAGGCAGGAGGATTGCTGTGATGTGTTTGAGGCTGAGCTCAGGGCCAGCCTGAACTACAAAGTGAGACCCTGTCTCAAAACAAAACAAAACAAAACAAACAAACAAACAAAAAAACAGAAAAAAGACCTCCATGTGGGCAGTGGAGATGGCAGCCATTTGGGGTGAAGATTCATCACTTGTGATCTCAGATCCTGCTTGAGTGCTGACATCATCTGTTCCTCACGAGGGAGTGAAGTGCCAGGGACTGTTTTTGTGACAGGGTCTCACTGCGCAGTTCAAGCTGTCCTTCACTTGGATGTGGCCCAGGCTGGCCTTGAATCCTTAGTGATTCTCTTGCCTAAGGCTCATGGGTGCGGGGGAGTGCTGGGGTGGTCCTCACCTGCCCGACATTTTCAGAGACCTTACAGATGTCCCATTTTTCTTGCCCCTCCAAGTAAGAGGAGGGCGTGAGCGTGACTCAGCGGAAGAGACCCAGGGGTTCCATCGATGTCTCCTATGGGCGAGGTCTGCTTCTCAGATAGGAGGCCTGCAGGTTCACCCTCTCCCTTGGTAGTGTCCACAGCCTTTGCCCTCCATGTCACTTTTTCGTTACCCGTCTTGTCAGCCGTGTGGGACTCTGGGATCAGCATCTTTCACCTCCTTCATTTTCTACAAGGTGGTGGCAACATGGTGGACAGTAATGCTGCCTGGGCCTAGGCCTGGGCCTTGTGTGTCTCCTTTTTTCCCCACAACACAAACCTTGAAAAGCTCAACCTTTTTTTTTCCCCTTCTTTTAAAATCTTCTCAGTGTTTTGCAGTCAAGTGGCTATTTTGTGCCAGGCCCTGGGCAGGCCCTAGGGTGCCCCTGAGGCCCCTGAGGTGGGGCCCAGAGGGGAGAGGAGACAAGGAGGTATCTGAGAAAGGGTGAGCATGGGCGGGCAAAGGGCAGGGAGGAAAGGCAGGCGAGCAGGCAGGAAGAGAGGGAGTGGGCGCTGTGTGGCTGGCGTGTGGTCCACAGACTTCCTGAAGGACAGCAACCTTGGCAGGACCAGCTGCGAGGTGACCGAGCCTTGTGGTTTATGCACTGTGCTAAGGCTCTTCAGGAACACAGTTCCCCTGGCACAGACACCCCTAGGTCTGCCTGTACCTCCCATCTCTGCTTTAACTAGCTAAAGATGTTTTCGGCTCTGGGCATGGACAGGGCCACCCGTGTGCCAGGCAAGCGCTCTACTGTTGACCTACCCTCTCCTTATTTTAACTTTTGTTATGACGTATTTGCAAAGGTGTTGCTGTCCCAGGGACTGTGAGAAACCCACAGACGGCTGGAGTTTCTTATGAGTGGGAATTGGAAAGTCCTAGGCTGGAGAAGCGGTCAGGCGCCAAAGTGCCGCAGGGTCCCTCTTCCTCTTCCATACCCTCTTCCTCTGCCTGAGGTCCTGGGTGTAAAAATCTGACCTCTGTGCTCCATGCTTCGTCCTGAGGCACAGGAGGCCTCTTCTCTGGTCAGGGTCTTCCCGGCCTGTGGAGGTCTCTGGGCAGGGAGGTGCAGGGGACAGAAAGGAGGAGTTGTTGATTCTGGCCCACTGCCCACTATTTCCATGACTGCAGGCTGGTCTCTGGCCGCTTTGACTCAGTTTCTTCCTCCGTTAAAGGAGAGGAGCAGTTGAGACTCTCAGCTGTGTCTCTGGTTGCTAGACACACGTTAGTGGGGGGAGGAGATAGATTCTGTATTGTGTGAGTGTGTGTGTGTGTGTGTGTGCGCGCGCGCTGGAAGTCATGGGATGAGGCCCAGAGTGAGTGACTGACTAGCTGATCTGAGCCCCACCCTGGATACTGATCTGAAAAACCTTATTTTGGTACTGGGGATTGAATTTGGGAATATTTTACCGCCGATGCACCTCCAAACCTGGGCCTTTTTTTGAGATAGTATCTTGTTGAGTTGCCCAGGCAGAACTGCACTTGGCAGTCCTCCTGCCTCAGCCTCCCAGTACTAGCTGGGGTTATAGGTATGCCACCGGCACTTGAAAGTTTTATGCTGTGAGGTCCCACCCCACCCCTGCAGCAGGAACCCTGCAGCGTGGTGACTTCCTCTGCGTTGTTCAGAAGCTGAGGCAGATGTTTCCTGCAGCTGGCCATATGCACCCTGTCCACGAGATGGACAGGTCTATTTTTAGCTGCATTGTTCCCTGTCCTAGGCATCTGGCTACCAGGGCGGGCCCTGGATTCAGCATGTTCTCACCCTCCACAGTTCTGGCTCTGGGTCTCTTGGTGTCTGCGGTGGTTTCGGGGAGAGATGGGCCTTCTGGGGCTGATGCACCAAGAAGAGGCAGCTACTGGGTACAGCACTCCCAGCCTCAGTGTCCCCCGGCTGGGGCCTGGGGAGGAGAGGAAGGGCCTCACTTGTCTGGATAGCCCCCGAGGGCATCGGTGGCTTGGCCAGCAGCTCTAGAACCTTCTCTTTGTTGGGGTCCTCTATTTTCAGCTGTTGGTTCTTTTTTGTTTTGTTTTGAGACAGGGTCTCACTTGCAAGGTAAGCAGTGGCTCCACTCAGCTAAATCCCCAGCCCAAGGCAGGGTCTCGCTATGTAGTTTAAACAGGCTTTGAGCTTGCAGTGATCCTCTTGCCTCAGCATCCTGAATTCTGGGTTTATAAGCATGCAGTATCACACTGGCAAAAACATTTATTTTATACAAAATATTTGGCTGCTAACACAATGGAAAACCACTTGTCTTTTCTATTCTTTCACTTTCCAAGTGGGAGCAAAACATAGCTAGAGAGGGTTGGGCTGACCTTGAGGCCTGTCTGAAGGTCAAGGCGGAGGGAAATTCCACCCAAGCTTTTTTTGTTTCTCTCCATGGGTGCCCCATGATTTGCTTACAATTCTGGGGTCTGTGGGGCTGGTAAGGGTATGAAGGGCTCTTGAATGCTGGGCCATGGGCTTTGGACTGGAGCCTGCAGGGGCAGGAGAGGTGGCTGCCGATACCACAGAGGGGTTGGGGTTCTCCCCTGGCTCTGGAAGTGCTGCCCCAGGTTCCTGCAAGGTCATTAGTAGGACACAGGCCTGGGAGCCGCCAGGGAAGGATGGGGGGTGCATCCCAACTACTACTCCTCTCTGCTGATCCTAGGGAGTCTGGGGCTCTTGGTCCTGCCCCCCAGTGTCCATCTGATTCTGCAGTACACCTTCCTGCTCTCCTTGTCTGGTTCCAAAGGTCCCTGGACACACAGCAGCTCTGTCCTTCAGACAGGGGACTGTGTTCTCTCTGCCTTTTTGGAGCAGCTCCCAAAAATGTTTAGCTGCTCAGAACTCTGTCTTTTGTATTCTGTGCGACCCCCTACTCCACATTGTTGAATTCTGGAGTTGATTTCCCAGGACATAGACCCACGACACAGCCTGACCTCACCAGCAGAGGAACTGGATATTCTCCTGCAAGAGGTGATGCATGCTTATAATCCCAGCATTTGAGAGGCTGATGCAGGAGGATCTCCATAAGTTCTAGGGCACTTGGGGCTACTTAATGAGTTCAGGTCCACCCTGATATATATAGTGAGACTATGTCTCAAAAAAAAAAGTAAGCTCTGTTCTGTGGCCATGTACTATGTGGTTACCAAGGGTTAAACCTAAAAATAACAGAGTGCATTAGTCAGGATTAGATTTGGCTGCAAGTAATAGGAAAAGCTAAATTACAGTGGTTTATACAAGATGGAAGTTTATTTCTGTTCTAAGCCCAGGGCTTTGCAGACCGGGCCTGGCGTTGTGGCTCTGCTCCACAATTTCCTTGGGGAACTTGATCTCCACCATTCTTAGGATGTGGCTGTACATGCTCATGGTTCAAGATGGCTGCAGAACTTCTGTCATCACATCTGGGTTCCAGGCAGCTGGGTGGAAGGAGGGAAGAGAAGATCTCATAAGGAAGGATTCTGGGACTTGGCGTGTGACACTGCTCCTGTGTCCTGTTAGCTGGAGTTTAGCCTTGTGGCCTTGAGCCTGCTGAGGGGTGATGGTGAGACCTAGAGCCCCACACCCAGATCTCAAAGGCCAGGGAGGCTGGGTGTTCTTGCAGCCTGGCTCAGGGACAGTGGGCACCCTGCAGAGGTCCAGATCTGGATTTTTCAGAAGCCAGAGAAATGGATTTTTGTTAACATACTGATTAGAGTGGAAAATGTAGAGCTGTAAGGATCCAATGGATGGCCCACGTGACCCCTCCTGGCCTGCTTCCCCCTTCCAATGTGGATGTGTTTTCAGAGTCCCCAGGGACAGGTCTGGGAGGATCCACAGTAAACCAACTTCTCTTAAGACACCTGGATCTCACTACATTGCTAAGTTGACTAGGCTCGTGTCAAACTTGTGATCCTCCTACCTCAGCCTTATTAGTAGCCAAGACTATAGAATACCGAGGATCTACTGGGGCTGGAGGGCCATAGGTGTACATCTAGGCCGGGGGAGGGTGTATACTGCTTTAGCATGGTGGGAGGAGGTGATGTGCTCTTGCATGGGTTGTCACAGGGCCCTCCCCGTAGCCATCTGGGGAATGGATTTGGGGGACCAGGAGAGAAGAAGCATCTGACTGGGGCTGATGCCACTGGTCACTCTTGGTGGCCTGGTGGCTGGGACTGAGCAGGGGCAGAGAGCTGGGGAGAACCGACCTATTCTGTGTGGTAGGGACCTGCCCTGGCCCAGAGTGAGCTGGTGTCGTCTGCCCAGATGGGTCCTGAGGAAGCCAGGAGCAGACATCAACCTCCTTCAGTGGTTCTCAGGCACAGTGCAGTGAGGAGAGGGTCACCGTGTGTCCAAAGGGCAACCCTGCCCCCTGCTGTTGCTGGCGGGAGAGCCAACAGACTTACTCTTCCATGCCAGTCACAGGTGTAGAACTGCTGTGTGTCCTGGGTGTGGAGATTCAGGTCTATAGCAGCCCAGCTGGCTGAGAGGGAACTTAGAGATGGCAAGACCAGCCTGCTGTGGCAGGACAGCCACAGGGAGAGGCCAGGGTGAGTTTGAACAGTGGCTGCATGTTGGTCCACCTTGGAGTTGCTTTATACACATCCACATACCCCGTCCTCGTGTAGTCCATCAAGGTAGTGCTGTTATGTTCTCCAGTAAGTATATCATGGGGCATCTGAGGCTCAGATAGGCTCACTACACACCCTGCTCACCCCTGGGTGGAAAGAGAACAGGAGACATTGCCTGCCCCACTAGACTTGGGGGACTCGCCGCTCTGCCAGCTCGGCTTCTGCTTGTTAATTGGGGATGACAGTGACACTGCTGGGGTGTTACCTGCAGCAGGCTTTGAGTATACCCTGAGCACCTGGAGCCTCTGAGGCTGGAGAAGGACTTGGGCTCAGAGCAGGGCTGGCCAGCAGAGTCGGATGTGAGTCACGGTGCCTCTTTCTTTGTCTTTCCTTCTTCCTTCCCTCCCCCCTCCCTCCCTCCTTCCTTCTGTCCCTCCCTCCCTCCTTCCTTCCTCTTTCCCTCTCTCTTTTCTCTTTGTTTCTTGTCTTCAACTCATGGGGATCCTCCTGCCTCAGTATCCCAAGTGCAGGGATTGCGGGTATGTACTCCATACCGAGCAAAATGTACATTTACATTGGTGAGAACTATACAACTGTTTTCCAAAGTAGTAGTATGATCTTCCACATCCCCAGCCATGTATGGGAGGCCTCAGTGCCAGGTCTTGGTATTCATTATCTTTAGGATGGTGCTGAATGTCTTCTATGTGCTTATTTGCTAGGTATGAGTACCTTTGAATCTTTTGCTCATCTTTCTGTTCTTGTGAGTTGGCTGTGAAGGTGTAAGAGCTGGCGCCTCTTCCATATATCAGCTCAATGGGATGGCATGTGAGATGCACTGTGCAGCTGGGACTTCTGTCCCAAGGCTCTCTGCCATGTGCTCTATCATAGTGTGTGGCTTTGGCCATGGCCTCAAAGTAGGGGACCAACCAACATGGACTGAAACCTGTGGCTCCTGGAGCCAAAATAAGCCTTTCCTTTATTTGCGGTGGGGGTGGGGGGGATTGAATCTAGGGCCTTCATGAACTACATCCTTGGCCCTTTTTCATTTTACTTTGAGACAGGGTCTGAGTAGCTAAGTTGCCCAGATTGGGCTCTGACTTTCGATCTTCCTGCCTCAGCCTCCTAGAGTGCTGAGATTATAGGTATGTGCTAGCATTTCTAGCTAAATGTTTTTAAACTGATTCCTCCGGGTATAGGGTTTTGTTGGAGTAGCATAGTGCTGACTAGCGTAGGCATCACTGTAAGCTACCCAGCCCCATGGCCCTACCACTTACAGTCTAGTTTTTCTCTAGCCCACCACCCCCAGAGTCTCCCAGGAGATAACTAGGCTCCTGGCTGACCACGGCCTTGGTAGTGGACAGCAGGGCTGCCATTGCTAGGACAGCTCACTTTAGGAGCCAGGTGCCCCCGAAGCTGGAAGGGCTTCGACCATTCCATTCTTCACTGTCACTTGATGGCTGGGACACTGAGGCCCAAAGAGGTCACAGCATGTGGCCAACAGGACGAGAGCTCCTGGGCTGGCGAGCTTCCTTCTGGCTGTGTTTGGGGGGTTGTAGGGCCTTTAGCGCCCATGGAGTAAGAAGTCCAGGGCTGTACCCCCTCCAGACATGTTGGAGATGGGTTCAATTTCTTCCCCCACCCTTAGCTGCTTGTTTGGCTCCTGCAGCTGTGCACATCTGTATCGTCTCCGGGGTCCTGGCTGAGGCTTGTCATTGCCTGGGAGCCCCAGGGAGGCGGAGCGGCTGAGATGTGAGAGGTGTCGGCCGACCCGAGCCTCTGGGACAGTCTGGAACCTGGCTCTGGCCCTCCAGCTGCGGCCAGCTGTGGCTTCCCGCAGCCCTTCTCGCTCCCTGTGCCCCTGGCTTGGAGGCTGTTCCCACACACACCCCCTGGGCGCAGGCTGCTGGGAGGGTCTGGGAAACTTCAGCCGTGCTATTTGGGTCCTGGCAGCTCGGGCCTGGTGCGGTGGGGAGAAACCTCCCACTGTGCTCTTGCCATCTGGGCTCCTGGTGAGCCTTTCTGCCCTCTGAGCCACCTGTCTCTGTTTGGGAATGTGGAGGCTCATTTTTTCCACCTCAGACAAAGAACAAAACAGAAAAGGCAATGGGGTGGGCCTGGGGATTGGACAGGTTTTGAAGAGCCGGAACACAAAGTGTGTGTGTGTGTGTGTGTGTGTGTGTGTGTGTATGTGTGTATGTGTATGTGTATGTATGTATCTCGGCAGTCAGTCACAAGGCCCCTGGGAGTTTTCACGGATGGCAGGGCTGACGGGACTTTCCAGCGGGAGAGGAACCTTTCCCAGCAGAGGTTTGAGCCAGTCCTGG
>PVIR01027852.1:0-22505 GCA_004026965.1 Petromus typicus
ATTTTCTTGTCAACTTGTATGTTGAGGAAAAAGTCTCAGGAAGGGCTAAGTAATTTTGACTTTAGCATTACCTAAGCACAGATGATATTGTAAAAAGAACAATGAAGTAAGTGTGAAGAAAAAAGTGGTCAATGGAAGATTCTTTTGAAGGTCACAGCCATGCTGTGAAATGTCAAGTCCTTCCAATTTGCTCAACATAGGATGGAACTTTCTATGAGGTACACATGGCTCTACTGACTAAGCTCAATGGAAAACCTCAGGGAATTACATTCAAATGCCAATATAAGCCTCCCTGACACCATGTGCAGATCTGTATCACCATGAGATCCAATTGAAAGGCTTTGATTAGTGGTTGCTAGGGGGGATATCTATTGAGAGTGCAGAGAAAGATAAAGAAATGTGTGGGATGATTATTATCTGAAACTCAAAATGAAATAGTAATGATTTAAGCCATGAATTCTAAAACCCAGATTCGAATCCCAGCTCAGCTCTTTATAAATAATGTAACCCTGGACAATATATGTAGATTCTTTTTGTCTTCCTCAGTGGAAAGGTAGAAATGTCTTACAGGTTAGTTGTGAAGATTAAATGAAATAATCCATATAAAATGCTTACTTCAGTGCCTTAATTGTAAGAATTGCTTAGTAAATGATAGCTGTTCTTCTTTTGAACATCTCAAAGAAAAAAGGATAGATGATAGCATTTTACATGTGGGTTTCAATCCTAGCTCTATTGCCAGGTAATAACAATGCCATCCAGAACATGTTGGTTTGGCTCTCTATGTCCTAGTTTCCTCACTTACAAAACGGAATTAAGAATAATTCTTCATAACTCACATCTATGAATACTGCCAAGGACTAGGGATCAATCAAAATCCTTGTGCACTGTTTGGGAACATTTGGTGGTGTAACCTTTAAGAAAAACTGTATAGCCTGCCTCAAAAATATAGACAGCATACGATCCAGCAATTCTACTTCTGGCTATATGTGGGAAACCGGGGAAGAGGATGTAACCAGAACTTTTGCATTATATTCTAGTCTCCTGTGAGTTGATGGCACACCGAGAAATAATTAATAATTAGGAGGAAATGAGACTTAGAGAAGCTGAGCTTAGGCCTGACCCACGCTACTCTGGGCAGCAAGGACCCCAGACCCCAGGCTTCCACACCTTTTATTATCTACATTCCAAAGGACCTGGGAAGGTGGGGAGATACCAACAATAGTCCTAGGGAAGTTATGTAGATGAAGATCCCGAAGGGCAAGGCAGATATCGGCAATAGTCCCTGAGAAGTCAATCGGGTGCAGTTCTGCCCTGAGGCATCACAGCATGCCTGTTGCTGTTGAGTCCCTGTTGCTACCAGAGATGAAGACAACAGGTGAAGACATGTGCAGTCCAAAGTCCGTCTGCAGGCAGGAAGGCCTGGTCAATTTTGACCTTGCAATTCTCAAACAGGATGGCTCCCAATAGCTATATACTCATATAAGAGAAACTACAGACTATGTTTTTATGCCCTATGTTCATAGCAGCATTATTCACAAAGGCCGAAAATTAAAAAGTAATTGAACTGTCTATTGATAGCTGAATGGACAAGTAAAACATGCTGTATACATACAATCAAATATTATTCAGCTGTTAAAATCAAGAAAATTTTGCAAATGCCGCAATACTGACGAATCTTAAAGATATGCCACATGAATTAAATTAGTCACAAAAGGGAAAGTATCATATTTTCACTTTTATATGATACTCAGAATAGTCATATTTGTAGAGACATAAAGGAGGATTTTATTTATTTTTTATTTTTAAAATATTTATTTATTTATTTAGTTTTTGAGAGAGGGTCTCGCTGTATAGTTCAGGCTGGCCCTGAGCTCAGCCTCAGACTCACATCACAGCAATCCTCCTGCCTCTGCCTCCCAAGTGTTGGAATTACAGGTGTGAGCCACCACACCCGACACTGTGGTGTGTGGTACTGATTGCTGCTGGACATGAGTCTCCACTCCCAATATTGTATGTGGTTACCTGGGAATCAAACCCAGGCCCTTGCACTTGCAAGACAGGCGCTAGAACCACTGAGCTAAATCCCCAGCCCAGAAAGAAGGATTTTAGCTGCTAAGGGCGGAGGGAAGAAAGAATGGGGAGTCAGTGTTCAGTAGGTGCACATCTTCAGTTTTGTAAGTAGATGAAAAACTAGAGATGGATAGTGCTGGTGATTGTACAATAATGGAAATGTGCTTGGTGCCATTGAAGTATACAAGATGGTTAAGATGATAAATTTTATTCTAGGTTTATTTTGCTATAATAAAAAAGTAATTTGTGTCATATATGTAGAGTGTTTCCTGGTACTTAGAATAAAGTTTTGCTATAATAACAAAGATGAAGGTGATGATGGTAACCATTACCATTACTTATAAACACACTGACCTCTACAATAGCCCTGTGTAGTGCAGTGTAAATCAATATCAATTTTCTCCTTGTGACAAGTACAATAATAAGCCAGCAATTAAAGAGAGGATTAGTAAGTGAGTTAATCTACCTTTAAGATTATTCATAATGCTGATATTTTAATATATAAGAGAAATAAATTTCAACGACCTTCAATTTCTTTCTATCTTTCTGACCAACCTTGTAGTATTCAAATCAAGGGGACAGAGATGTGCAAAGATTATATTGAGGTTTTATTTTTTTTCAAAGACAATTTTAAAAAGTCAGATGTCTTACTACTGCCAGAACCTAGAAAAGACTTCAAAAATAAGTAAAATATGCTATTCCATCATTAGTTAAAAGATTACTCATGTTGAAAGTAATAATGATAATTTAAGAATAAGATACTAGACTGCTTGAACTGTCAGCCTCTGGGAAATGGTATATTACCACTGATGGTAGTTTCTAACGGTGGTGAGGAAAAAAATGAAGTAACATGTTTATTCAGCTTAGCTAATTTCAAAAGTTGAGGCTTGTTTTGGGGATGTAACTGAGGATCAAAATGACTGGGACCAAAAATGCTGCTTGAGATGGCAGACTATCCAAGTTAAAGAGAATACTCTTGCTGTGTGTATGTGACATGGTATGGAGTTGAAGAAGCAGATGACAGGATCAGGGTCAGTCTCTGAAGTCAGATTATCCTACCAACTGCTTTATGGTCATGTGGTCTTGGACAAGCTACTACTCCCAGACTTAGTTTCCTTCCTGAAAAGTAAAAATAATAGCAATACTGACATCAGACCTGTCAAAGATAGATGATAGTGAGATAACACACTACAACCTGAATCATTTAGAGAAATTATATAAGAAATTAGATAATAAATGATAAGCTACTAGATGGAAAATCAGATAATTCACGTTAGTGCTCAATAAATAGGGCTAATTGTACTTAAGCTGATGAAGAAGATGAAGAATGAAGAGGAGGAAAGGTATGGGAGTAAGCAAGAGAAAGAAAGAAGAGGAGGAGGAATGGAAAGGGAAGAAACAGTAGCAGTTATTGCCACCTAGGAACTGATAAAGTTCTTCCTTTAGTACATCGTATATTCTTTTTGGGAAAGAACAAGAGATAATGGGATGTGCAGTACTAGATGTATTTATTCTCTTTTATCAATAAAGCAAAAATTATCCAGGAACCTCCAGCAGAATTTTATATATAGCATATTAGCCAGAGTCAGTGTAGTCTACAAACTCTTTGAGAATAATGTTTGAATCACTTTTATCTTTATATCTCTGTGTCTGGCACATATGAAGTTTTCCATGAAAGTATAATGACTGTGTGAATAAATGTGGAAACACTGCATGAATGAATGCATACACTGTACACTGGCACAGAGGCTTCAATTAATAATGAGTTTGCGCCTCAATAAGCTCATAAAGGTACAAGTATATTGCAATGCACTTAGTGCACTGAACTTACACATCACCCCAGCTCAGATACACAGAGCCCTATAGAGTTTTGACTGTTTCCCCTTGCATTTGTGTAGCTGACTGAACCCTGCGGCTTGCTGCCATTGCACAGAATTGCAAAAGTAGATGAGACCACGAAATTGTCAAAATTCAAAATTTGAAGTTTGGCTCCTGTTGAATGTTTTCACACATCAGTGAAGTTGAAAAAGAAGTAAGTTGAGCAATTGTAAGTGGGAGCCCATCTGTACATTGTCAGTAGTGTTCTTGACTTGTACCTTTTCCCCTGCTGCTGCCCAAGCATTAGGTGAGAGGGTTTCACATGGAACCGCGGTATTGACTGTTTCTCTGGTTTACTCTTAGTCTCCTCCTCAAAAACAGTTCTTTGGTCTGTCTTATTCACTAACTATTGAATCACTGGAGCTCACACAGTATTTGTGCAACAAGTGAATGAAGAAATTGGAGCCTTTCCACGTTAGAAACATGAGGGCATGTTCTAACACGGCAGCCATGTTGTTTGCCATCATTGTGTTGGGGATTGGTTTGAATTCTATTTGTTTTTATTTAAGGATTTAATTAATTTTCATGTTATTTGAACTTCATGGGCTCATCCAGTGCTGAATGACATTCACCAGCACCTTTCTTCTCTGAGTGGTTGATAAACATATACTTGAGTTCAAGGGGTCCATTTTTCCTGTACATAAAAAGACATCCAATTCTATATATGCTGCAAAAGTCTTTTCTTATAAAAGTCAGCTAATTGATTAACTATCATATCCAGTATCAAATAGTGTTAGAGAATCTACAGAGTTAGGTGAGGTACTGGATGACCAGTGGCTAAAGCAAATGGCACAAAATCAAGAGGTGGAATCAGCAACAAGCCAATAAATGTCCAAGTGACCCTGAAAATACCGGGCAGCAGAGAATCTTGTGAGGCTGAATGTTGTTGCTTGAATGTTTCTTTTGAATGCAGCCTTTTGTAAGGAAGTGGTACCCAAAGCAAGTCAGTTCTTCACTAAAGATTTCCATGAAGTTACAAAAATTTGGTTAAACAAGCCAACTATTGCATCTAATAAGGGTCAACTTCAGGACATTTTGCTGTGTTCCTAATTGCTTTTGTGTTTTGAGTTAAACTTTTAGTAGAAGCTTAGTGTCTAAACACAGGCATCTGAGGTGAGAACAGTGGAAAATCAGGTCTCAAACAACACTGGTTCCCTACTCAGTCCATTCCAAAACAATATCATTAAACCCATCTCTTAGATTTCTACTACTATAACAGATGCCTGAGATGAAGAAACTTCTAGAAGAAAGATTTATTTTTCTTCCTACTTTGATCCGTGGTTGGTTGGCTCTTAGGCCAGTGTAGGTAGGACGTGCAATGGAGGAAACTGCTCATCTCATGGTGCAAAGGATCCAGGATTGTGCAGTGGAGGAAACTGCTCACCTCATGGTGGCCAGAAAGTGAAATTGAGAGAGGAAGAACAAGGTCTCTATACCCCTTCCAAGGGCTCATTCCCACAGGATCAGGAGACTTACATCTAGACTCCAGCTCCCAAATGTCTCCCTCAGCAAGCAGTGTTTGAAGGACAGGGACCAAGACTTCTACACATGGGCCCTTGAGTGATGCTTGCCCTAATCATGGCAACCACATAATTTAGCATAGGTAATATTGCTCAATTTTTAAAATATAACATTTAATTTTTGAATGGTTTTAGGTTTACCAGAAAGTCACAAAGATAGTACAGAGTTTAATATATCCTTTACCAAGTCATTTCTAATGTTAACATCTTACTATTACTGTAGACTATATATGAAAACTAGGAGAGTAATAGTAGTACCTTACCAATAGTCAAACTTCAGACTCCACTCAGATTTTACCAGTTATGTTACTAATGACATTTTTCCATTATATAACTAGACATTACATTTACTTGTTATTCATTCTGGGGACAAATAATGGTTAACTAGGAGGAAATGCATTTTAAGAAAAACTCCACCAGCACAAAAGATTATATTTTGGAATTGCTTTGTCTTTGTGCAAACATATATTAAAAAACTATCAAAATACAACTAATTTAGAATTTGTTTACTATTCATAAGCATGTCAAAATAATCCATGATATTTAACAGAGCAACTAGCAAAGACAGGAAAATTATTCAGAAGAATTAAAAGTATGAACTTTTGAGGTGGTAGACAGCTAAATAATTTACAGTATAAAGAATCATATTCGCATACTAACACATGCATTTACAATACAATAATTTCCCTATTAAAACTATTTTTTAAAATAAATATTTATTTAAAAAATAAAAATTCTATCTCTGCTAAATGAGCTGGTGTTCTGTAGATTTTCAAACATCATTTATAATTAGGATTTCTCACAAAAACATTTTGCACTTACTAATCTGAGATTTTTTTCCTGCTAACTTTGGCCAAGAATTCACTTCACAGGCAAATCACTACTTTGCAGAGGAGAAATGTTGAAAAGTTCCAGATTTAAGAATGCAGTCTCTCTACAGAGTTATAGCTCATTGTGTGATCATCTGGAAATATGTTATATTTGTATACTTTAGCAGTTATTTACTTATTATTTTTTGTTTACATTTTTAATAATGAGGATTGAATCTAGGGTCTCATGAATTCTAGGCAAATGCGCTATAATTGAACTACATTCCTAGGCCCCATTAGCTGCTGTATATTTCAGCCATAGTTTGGCTCTTGATTGTCCCCCAAAGGATACCACAGTGGAGAGTTGGTCCACAGCCCCAACACTACTGGGAAGTGGTAGAACTTCTAGGAGCTGGGGCTTTGTGGAAGGAAATTAGGTCATGGGGGCCCTCAGAGCAGATATATGGCTTCTGGTCTCTTCCTTCTTTCCCTGCATCCCAACAATCCCGAGGTACAGAGTTTGCAGCACCACATACTCTCCACCACAATGCACTGCTTTGTCACGGGCTCAAAGGCAATGGGCCATAACGATGGTTGGAAGCCTCTGAAAACTATAAACCCAAATAAACCTACTTTTCTTATAAGTTGATCATCTTGGGCATTTTTGTCACTGTGATGAAAAGCTGACTGACAATCTGTAAGCTGTTCTTGCATGGAAAGTTCTGATCCCTCACCTGGCACATACTCCTACTGACACATAACTATTTTCAAACCAGACTATAATTATTTTCCATTCTGCACTTGGCTTTAAAGTTGCCATGGAATTAACATGGGCTATTTTAAAATATGATGAGATGCACTTGATATTTTTAAAAGTGTTGGATATTCTTTGCTAATACTTCTACTGTCACCATTGAGTAATTTGGATCTATTTAGAGTTTCTCAAAGCGTAGAGTATGTTTCTCAAGAGTACAATTGAGAGTTCAGAACATGAGTGATGGAGTTAAATGAAGTTGCACTTCTGAGCTCTCCTGCTTATGAGCAGTGTAGCCATGGACAAACTATTTAACCTTTCTGAACCTCAGTGTACTACTTTGTAAGATGAAAAAAGTAATTACCCCTTTAGGTTACTGGGCGAATGAAATAATGTTTAAGAATGTAACACAGTGTCTGGAATGTAGTTAGCACTTCATAAATGTTAACTGCCATTATTATTGTTATTAGCTGTGGAATGTTAATAGGTCTTCCTAGGAAGCAAGTTTGGGAAGCAGTGGATTCCAGGAAGTTAGGGAAGTTTCTTTAGTGTCATATTTCTCCTGGTAGTTCACATTTAAAATCTCTAGCAAGAGGGTACACTATGTGGAATTTAGAAACTTGTTTGATCAAGAGGCTTACTCTCCATAAGTGACTTGTATTAGTTTCCTACCACTACCATAACAGATTATACTTGTCTACCTGCATCCCCGGGAGGACACATTCTGAGACTCCCAGTGGTTGTTTGAAAAACTGAATACTCCTAAACCCTGAATATACTGGTTTTCCCTTTATATACCTACCTATGACAGGTTTTAACTTACAAATTAGGCTCCCTAACTAGTTATTATGACTATTAAATGAAACAATTACTATAACATAAAATTAAAGTTATTTAACTCAATGTTATATTTCTAGATTTTTTTACTTAATATTTTTGGAGAACAGTTGCTTATAGGTAATTATAGATAGAGGATAAGTGTATCACAAACTCGGTGGATCAAAAACCTCCATGAATGTATTCTCTTATAGTTCTGGATGCCAAAAACCTGTAATAATGAGGCTACATCAAGGTTCAGGCAAGGCTGTGTTCCTGGGGGATATCATAGAGTGAGCCGTACTTCCTTACATTTTCCTACATTTCTTGGCTTACTTCTCTTTCATCTTGAATTCCAGTAATTTAGCACCTTCCTCCCCTTCTTCTACTCTCTTTACCATGCTCCCTTCACTGACTCTGGGCCTTTTGCCTCCCTTTTACAAGAACTTTGTGATTAGAACAGGCCCCAGCCCCTAATAATCCAACTGATCTCCCAGTATCCCAGTTGTGACGTTAATCACATCATCACTTTTGTGTGTGTGTGTGTGTGTGTGTGTGTGTGTGTGTGTGTGTGTGTGTGTGCATGTGTGTGCATGTGTGTATGTGTGTGTAAAGTGGTACATTCAGAGGTTCTGGGGATTAGAACATGGATATTCTCAGTGGGTAGGGGGCTGTGGCATTTTTCTACTTAACATCTTGCCTAAAAGATAAACTGATGAATACCTTGGCCTTTGATACTCAGTACTCCAGAGGACTAGAGAGAGATAGGAAGGGAGAAACTAATATTATTAAGTCATATCATTCAAATGAATGATAAATATGGATGATTTACCAAGTGAGTGACAGGATGATAGGGTCGCCTTTCACACATGTGTGCCAGGAATAGAGATCGTTAAGGGATTTCTTCAAGTTCTTATATTTCTTTCCACTTGACCTGCTAGGACTACATATGCATTAACTCTAAGCATAAAGCCTGAGTATAAAACAGCTAGAGTATAGAAACCAGTGGTTTTCAAAAGTGAGTGTTCCCCTAGAAACACCCAGAGGTCAGTAGGCCAAACCTAGAGTCTCGAGTTCCATGGTCTGTGCTAGGCCAATGATAGCACTTTAACAAGTTTCCAGATAAATCCGGTGCTACAGTCTGGAATAATATTTTGAAAGCCACTAGAGTGGACCAAGTATTTCAGCTTCAGAGCCCAGAACAGCACAGGGAAGGATGAAAGGTAGATTTGGAGGGAAAACCCAAAGATATCTTGTGCAATAAGCAATAAAACTCTGAATGGAAAAGCATTTGCCTTAGGTGTAGTGGGGATGTCAGGAGCTTGGTAGAGGGGAGGAGGGTTTCCCAGGGGAGGGGGAACTTCATCAGTGGGAGTATAAACATAGGAAAAGGAGGAAGGGGTGTGGCATGGGGGAGTGTTTTGATTGGGTTACACTGGAGATCCCTTGGAGGAGATTTCACTGCCTCAGAACAGCAATCTTGCTCAATAAGAAAGTAAATTTTTAGGGTTAGTTGGAAAAATAGTTACAATAGTCCCCTGTCATTCACTATGATTTTAGTTATCCATAGTTTCAGCTATCTGAGGTCTTAGTGATAACTATCAACTGGGATCTGAAAATGCTAAATGAAAAACAATATAAAATTAGGTGTCATTCTGAGAAACACTGTATGAACCTGGTCCATTCACCTTGAGGTGTGAATCATCCCTGTACAGTGGATCCACTCTGTGTGCGGGACTTGCAGATGTCTTCGTTATCAGACTGACTGTCACAGTGTTACAGTGCAGATGTTCTGCAGTAGTTTTATGGTGTGTCACTAGGCCTATGTCATTCCTCTCCTTTCCCTTCTTTGCATCACCTACACTGTGCCACCTCACAGCATCACAGGGAGAAGGGTAAGTATCATACAATTAAATATTTTGAGAAGAGAGAGATCATATTCACATAGCCTTCACTGTAGAAAATTATGATAATTTTTCTCTTCTGTTCTTTATTATTGCTAGTTTTTTATGTGCCTAATTTAAAAATTAAGCTTTATTTATAGTTATGTATGTATAGGAAAATATATCACAAATGTAGGGTGCTATCCTCAATCTTAGGCAATCACTAGAAGTCTTGGATGATATCCCCAGTGGTAAGTGAGGACCACTGTGATTGTGTAAGGGCATGCAGAAAGGTCATAGTATCTGGGATTCATGAGTGTGGCAAAAGGGAGTTGGGGGAGGTACTTGAGTAAGAGAATAATGTTATAAAAGGCCAGGAGAATTAGAAAGAGAAGGAAAGGAGGTCTATCTTGGTGATACCAGGAAAAAAATTTGTTAACATAAGTTCCTGTAGTAAAATCAAACCATCCAAGCCAAGCAAACCACAAGCCATATTCAAGGTGAGGAAAAAGAGGCAAAGGTTTCAGTGGAGGCTCTGCTTATAAACTAACTATGTGAACTTGGTGCAACCATTGCTATACCCAAGAGGAGTGGTTTCATTTTGTCACAAAAGTGAGTTAGCTACCTGGAAAAGAAACAGGAGTGATATTTCAACCGCTATCTACATTAACACCTGCACAGTTTATGTCTGACAAGTCAGATATCACCTTGTCTGTCTTTTTTTTTTTTTTTTTTTTCTGAGACAGGGTCTTGCTTTGTAGTTCAGGCTGGCCCTGAGCTCAGCCTCCAACTCACATCACAGCAATCCTCCTGCCTCTGCCCCTCAAGTGCTGGGATTACAGGCATGAGCCACCATGCCATGCCCAGCACTGTGGTATGTGGTAATGATTGCTGCTGGGCATGAGTCTTGATGGCCAGCATTGTTGTATGTGGTTACCGGGGGATCAAACCTGGGTCCTTGTGCTTGCAAGACAGGTGCCGAAACCATTGAGCTAAATCCCTGGCCCCACCATGTCTGTCTTTGATAAAAGTAATCCTAGCTGGTGCTGACTTATTGTTGCTCATGTAAGGATTATGACCCATTTTTTGAGTAGATGAAATACATCATCAATTTTTTAAAAAGAAAAAGTATTAGGCCACTGTATTTTCTCACATTTCAATGTGTTTTATTTTATGTATTTATTCCTGTTTCTTAAAAAAACAGTCCAATATTGCTCTAAATGGTAATATCAAGCATAGAGACTTTGTGCTCATCATTTAGTAGCTCTTGTTGGAGAGGTTTACTCTCTTCAAAATAATTAGCCTTGGTCTGACATAAACCAGTTATATATGCTGCCCTTGGAGAATGCTGGAGCCTTCGTGTATTGGTAGGCTTGTGCCTACCTTGCACAAAAAGAAAACATAAAGGGACAGCTATTTTCCTGAAACATTTATTTCTACTCAAATCTATTTTGTCCAGATTTATTTGCCTCTGCTCTCTTTTCTATATTTTTTTCTCCTTTGGAGTGTTTTTGATACACAAAATTTAATACAATCTAGTTTTAAAAAGCTGAAGTAAACAAATTTATCCTCTTTCTCCATAATTATCTCCTAACAAAGAATAAATGAACTGAAAAAAAGCAGAATAAGTAAATCGAGTTGCAAAAGGAGAGCAAAGGAAAGGAATAGAAGGGTAGAAAAGGAAAAGGAAAAGAACGTTGGATGCAACCTGTGCCCGGCAACAAACTGGCCTCGTGGAATTAGAGAAGTATGTGAGGTTTGCATTCAATGAAGTGATCGCTAAAACCTTAGCCTACCTAGTGTTTACAGCAAACCAACTAAATATACTTTCGTTGTATAAAATAGCTGTGTACAGTAGTTACTTTTGAGAACAGAAATAAAAGAAAAAGAAGATGAAACTCGGAGGCTTTGAGAGTTTGCTTGAGGTCACACAGCTGACAAGCTTCGCTGGTGGCTCTAAATTCATGTTGGATTCATTTAGAACATCTCTGCTCTTTATTCTTATTTTCTCTTCCAACATCTGCTCCTTCCACACCCCTGTCTGTCTCTGTCTGTCTCTCTATTTTTTCTGTGTGTGATAACTTGTAATTGGCGGTTTATATCCAATATTCTTCTTCCTCTTTAAGCTATTAACTGCTGGCTAATAACTTGTCCTCAAGCTTAGGGGGTTAAGACAGCAGATAGCTACTGTCTGACAGTTTCTGTGGGTCAGGCTCAGCAGCACTTTTTTGTGTCTCATCCAGATTCTCTAAACTAGCCTCGGTTAGACAGAACTTCATTCAAGATGGCTTCTTCATTTGGCTATTTCAGGGGGTCTCTGTTCCTCACTGGCTAATGAAATGCAGCTTCAGGCTTTGTCCTGTGTACTTCTCTATCATATTTCTTTAGTGTCCTTTTGACAGGGTAGGTAGTATCTTTCACAGTAAGTGAACTCAGAGAGAGAGAGACAGAGACAGACAGACAGACAGAGAATGCAAGATAGAAGCTAGAGGGCCTCTTATGAGCCAGCCTTGCAAACTACTGTATATTACTTTTGCAGTACATTGCTGATTATGAAGGCCAATCCTCTTCTGTGTGGGAGAGAACTGCAAGAGGGGTGTTCAGCAGAGGGGAAGAGGACTGGAAGGGCGCTGAGCCAAACATCTCCCATTGGGGAGCTTGCTCGCACCTGCTCACTTACCATTGGCACAATGTTGGGCACAAATAAAGTGCACCTTGGGGCTGGGGATTTAGCTCAGTGGTTCTGGCGCCTGTCTTGCAAGCGCAAGGACCCGGGTTCATCCCTGGTAACCACATAACAATACTGGGTGTGGAGACTCACACCCAGCAGCAATCAATACCACATACCACAGTGCTGGGCGTGGTGGCTCACACCTGTAATCCCAGCACTTGGGAGGCAGAGGCAGGAGGATTGCTGTGATGTGAGTTGGAGGCTGAGCTCAGGGCCAGCCCGAACTACAAAGTGAGACCCTGTCTCAAAAATCCTAAATAAAATAAAATAAAATAAAAATTAAAAAAAAATAAAGTGCACCTTACTAGACATTCAGAAAATTCATGAATACCTACTATGATTTTCAGTTTTCTTCTGCTCTAGTGTTTCTCTAGGTTTTCTTCAGGAAAACTCTGTCACAGAGGGCCTCCTTAAACCATTTGAGGTATTTTATATGACTTAAAAAGAGTTTTGGTGTTAGGAGCCAACATTTGAAAATTAGTAGTTTCACACAATAATATGCATTTCTGATTTTCTTGAAAAATTAATCTCCCATAGGAATGGTTTCTAGTATGAAGGGGAGAGATCCTTTTCAGAAAGGGGTAGATACCCAAGATGGGCTCATCTTGGTCCCTAGCATTCTTGCTCATCTCTCCCTGACACTGAAGCTCCTTCAGCTGTCATTTCTGACCATGTTAGCAATATGTTTTTTTTTTTAAAGTACTGACAACCCCTTACAATCTATGAGTCTGTCAAACTAAGAAAATGAAGAATAAAGCAAGTGGTCATGTGATTTTTCTTATCCTCTCCTGGCTGAAAAAGGTGGAAGAGCAAGTGATCTATGTTCTGTGTCCCCCAGCTCAAGAAAATGACCTTTAATTAAGATAATATCATTTATCTAGCATGTCTCTGGTGATCTTTTTTTCCTTCTTATGAGTATAAGCTTGAAATATAGAACACAGCTGATGCTTAACTGTAAGAAAGACTTGCTATGACTCTGTGGTGGACACAAGCCACTATGGAATGTCCTCGTCTTGGTAAAAATATACTTCAAATGCACACATTTCAGTGATTTTGTTCTAGAAATTTATTTGGCTAAGACTTTGGCTCCACTGTTGGAAACTGTTCTCAGATTTCTATTCATCTTCCCAAGAATCCTAGAATATGTCCTTCAGAGCCCAGGATTCTATGTGCATGTGTATATTAACAAGGATGAGAAAGCAAGAGTACCATAGGTAATGGAGGGATGCTTACCATTCCAAAAGAAAGGGAACCCTACGCTGAAAGAGAAGAAGCAGTTTATTACCAAGAGATAAGTGCTGGATGAATGAGTCGGGAAACCAGTTACAGCTGCACTAGTGTTTGCTGGTAGGTGGACAGGAAATTCAATGGAAATTTAGAAGCTCCTCAAGTTTACTGATTTGAATGTTAGGAATTGTGTTTTGCTCTCCAGAAGAGACATACTTAGAGGGGATCAAACCAACTCTCACTGAAAAAAGTACTGATGACAGCAGGCTAGGCCTGGTTTGGAGGCTCCATAAAGTCACTATGGATCCAGCTTCTGACTGTCTTCTTACTCTACCAGCTTCCTGCTGACTTCCACCTTTATGTCACGAGTTAATTGCTGGAGGTCCAGCCTTGAGCTTGAGGAGCAGGAGGGAGAAGAACAAGGGCAAATGGCTCTCCCGGAAGTGCCTGCCCAGGATTTCTGTACCTCATACATCAAATTGGCATCCCCACATGCCAAGAAGCACAGAAATGCAGTTTTATCAACTGGACACATAGCTCAGAGCACTAAGAATGAACAAATATAAGAAGCTTTGCCAAGTCTATTTCAGAGAAGACAAGAAAAGTATTTATCATTTAATGACTATAAGGCTGACTATATGTTGGCACTGTGCTAGAAATAATTTCATTACATAGTCAAACCCAACATGTGAAATAACTAATATATCATTCCTGTGTATAAAAAAATTGAGGCTCAGAGATACTAAATAACTTGGTGGAAGTCACAAACTACAAAGTAGGCCAGCATTTGCAGAAGCTGTGGACTTGTTCTAGGGAATTTAGAAGAGATGAGATCTTTTCATGATAACCTCTGAGTTTCCGATTACTCCTAGTAAGGTAGAATATTCTTACAGACTATCATGAATAGCTCTGCTCTTTCTTGTTAAGCTTTAAAAACACACACACAAAAAGCAGTTAAAAGTGTTTAAGAAAATAGTCAAGCTATACCATGTCTATATATTTGGCTTAATATTTATTGAGGCACTACAATGTACAGGTATTTCCTTTGAAACTGTGCTTTAATTTTGCAAATCAAGATTTACTTCACCTTCAGGTAGTCCTTTAATTTCTCAAAGTAAGAAATTTTACTTATTCTAGTTAAATCAGGAAAGTATTTTTCCCAATGAATTAAATAGTTTTGATTATTTACTGTAAATAAACAAAAGCATAGGACCTACTATGCCAGTTCTTTCTTACTTATAAAATTAAACTCAGCAATTTATGAGTGAGATTTCAAAGAAAGCATATTACTCATAAAGTTCATGATGGGAAATTGGGAAGTCTAGTCAGAGTCAGCATAGCGTCACAAGCTTTGAGAATTATGGGAAACAAAAGGGGGATTTCATCAAACCCACATACAAAAAAAGATGCACCTAAGAGATTAAACTGTGGATCAAATGTTCAAAGTCTGGATCAAATGTTCAAACACTGGATCACATAATAGAAGTCATTATCATCTGAGCCACATTTGGAGTGCTGAGCTAAAAAGATGTGTTATTACTAACTCATCTAAGTCTTTCTCAGTCTCTTCTTGAAAGAATATTCAAATATCATGTGATGAGCTTAGCTTCTAAGAGTCTGAATGCAGTGTGCAGAATATAGGAGTATTGAAACTTTCCAAAAGTAGTGATCATTGTATACCTGTTACACACATAGTGATATTTTAAATAGTCAAAGAGTGAGTATATTAGTCAGCTTTTCAATGCTGTAATGAAATACCTGAAGTGGAATAGGTAAAGGGAAAATGAGGTTTATTATTTAGCAGTTTATAGGGTCAAGGGGGTGGTGCTAGCATGAGTTAGGTTTTGGTGAGAATCAGCTTGGCTGACTTGTATCCCGACTCATGGCAATTTTCAAATTGTATTATTGGAATAGTCACATCTTGATAAAGGAAGCCAGAAAGAGCAGGGTGAAATGAGGCTTAGGGTATTATAATAATCACTCCATGAGAATAACTAAGAAGTTGCACGAAAAATACCCTAATTCCTACCTGAAAGCAGTATCCACAAAGGACTCTCCTAGGGCCTTCTATCAATTCCCACTTCTCATTACTCCCATCTGGGGACAAAGCTATCAACAAACACATCAACCTCTGGGGGACATTCACCATCCAAACCTTCACAATGAATAAAGGGTTGTCAGACTTCCTAGTTCCCTTTGGGATCTGAGGATCTAATTAAGACTGTGCCTGTGGCTTTAGACATAGTGGCTACAACTGCTTCCACCGTACTTTTGACTCCTTTGATATCTTGCCTCTGTCTACCTCCATCTGATGTAATGTTCATGCAATCTTGCAAGTAACTCTACTTCCTTCTTACCAATTCTTCTGACTTAGTTCCTCTTGCTATCTGGTGTCACAACACTATTGACCAAGACAGGCTTGACCTTGTAGGAGTCTCTTCTCTTCTATCTTCTAACTATTCCAGGCTACTTGGCTTCTCTTTCTCCTTCCCTGACTTTATCTGTTTGGCTTTTCTTTCATTCTTAGGTGGAAATTCTCTAATGCTCAGTTGCCCAGTGAACCTGCCTCTCTAAGTTGTCTGTTCTGAGGATCAAGTCTATCCAGTTGTCTACAAATAGCATTTTCTCAGTTCACTTCTGACCTGCTTACTTTGCCCCATATCTTTCTTCACCTAACATTCCTTGCATCATCCAGCACCTGGGAGACTTGCATATGTGTCAAAATTAGAAATGATATGTAGTCTCTAACACATACACACATGCTTATACTCACAACCTGATTTTCACACACCCACATTTACACCCACACACAAACTCTCCCACACTAACACAAACAACTCCTGTATAATAAGTTTCCAATTCTGGATCACGCATCAAAATATTCCAAGGGAGAATCTTCCAGGTGGCTTTGAACTACACACACCATTCCTCAAATATAATCACTCACTCCTAAAATACTGTTAAGCCCTCCTTTTGTGGTTCTCTTTAAAGAGTTCTTCCAGAACATTAAAAATTTTTATTTTAAGAATAATTTTAGTCTTACAAAAAAAGCAAAATATTACAGAATGTTCCTATATATCCATTACTCATCTTCCCTTAACATTGCTAACATTGGTATTTTTCAGTTGTCAACATTAGTACAGTGGTATTTACTAAACTACATACTTTTTCCAAATCTTACAGATTTTTCTACTGATGCCCCATTAGTGACAGGATGTCACTATTCTTTAATCTGTTATCATGTATGACCATGGTGACATTTACCTTAACTACTTAGATGATATGTCTTGGGTCTCTCCATTCTATCACTAATATATTTCCCTTTATAATTCATAAATATTTGGGAACAGATGCTTTGATATTATATAGATATATCATTTCCCTTAGATTTTGTCAGAAAGTTTTAGCATCTGTTAGTGGATGTTGTCTACCATAATTATTCTGCAGTACTCCAATATTTCTTCATTCCCTTGATATTTAATAATTTCTTTTATTCTATTTGAATTTAAAATATCATGATAGTGACGAATAGTTTTGGAGTATTCATCCTGTGCCAGGTAGAGGATCAAGCACTTTAGTGTTTTCTGTGTGACTCGATCCCCATGGCTACTATTTGAATTTGGTATAGCCATTTCCACTTCATAAATTAGCAAAGGGAGGTTAGGAGAGCTAACTATCTTGATCATGGGCAATAGGAGACAGCCACAATTCTACCCAAGTTATTCTTGTACTAAAACCCGTTCTCTTAATCCCACATAATGCTGAGTCACATTGGTTGAAACATCTATTAGAAATTCTGCAAGAGAGTTTCTTGCTGCCAGAACCTGTCTCTCCAGTGACTCTGAAGTTCAATTCACTTTTCTTTTCTACAGTCTAATGTTCTGTTAGGTTTTTCTCTTCAAAATACTTCAGGGGACCATTAAGGAGAGAATGTGGTCTGAATTCTTACTATACACTGAGAGAATCTAACACCTGACCTCAAGTTCTCTTCCATTTCTTCCCTCCATCAGTTCTCCACTTCAGATTCCCTCCTTATAGTTTGCCTGTCTATTCACTGTTTCTTTTTTATTTCTGCTTTGCCTTTCTATTTCTGGAGCGTTCTTTTTCTTTCTGTGTTAAATTCACCATCCAGCTTCCTAAAGTTAATGTCGTATATGAAGAGACAATACGATTAGGGTTGTCTTTAACACACATACAGAATCTTGCTCAGTCTCACTTCTATTGTTCATATCCAAGTCTAAGCCAGTATCATCTCATTCCTGTATTATTTCTAGTGGTTTTACCTGCTCCTGTTGTCTCCACCATTCCCCGATGGTTCATTCTCAACACAACTGTCAGAACATCTGGATAGGCCACTCCTCTGCCAGACCTTGCAATGGCTCCATCTACTATGATTATAAAATGCACAGTAGGCTTCTACATGGCTGGATCTTCTTCACTTCTCACTTCCCCACCTTTACCTCTCTAGCTTGACCTCTCTCTTCTCTCATCTTTGTTTGATCCATTTGAGCTACAGTGACCTCAGTGTTATTGCTGAACTATTCCAGGCACATTGTTACTGCAGGACTTTTCCCTGCCTGGTCCTTGTGTTCATCCCTCAGAGGTCCACATGGTCCATTCTCTCCATTCCCCCATGTGTTGTTCAAATGTTGGCTTCTCTGTGAGTCCCAGACTAACTTGTGGCATTGCACTGCGCATCTCTTTTATCTTATTCTACTTCCCTATTTCTGTAGCAGCCATCACCTCCCAATAAACTCTATACTTATTTTATATCTACTTTCTGGATGTAGGCCTCGGGCTTGTTTTACATCCAGATATGTGACTGGAGTGTCAGTGCTGTGGCTTGAGTGTAACTCCCAAGGACTCATGTATTGGTAACATGGTCTTTATGTAGCAAAGTTGCAAGATGGGACCTAGTGAGAAGCTGAAGACTGTATCTCTACTGCACTCTGGCTCCCTGTTTTACCATGTAGTGTCTCCCTTTTTACACATTCCCATCGTGATGGCATTCACCATAAAGTCCTGGTCAGAAGTGAATGAATACATCATAACAGTAAGAAGTTAACAAATTTAGTTAGAACCAGGAGAACAGAAACATTTATCTGTTTCACTGATGAATGTATCTCATTGGAGAGTATCCCATTCTTGGACAGAGCCTGTTCCTTAGGAAATCATCACTGAGTAGTTAGAATGTTTCTTTCAAAGTGGTCTCCTCCTTTTCCTATGTCCTATAATATAGATGACGTCTGAATCATTTTGGGGGGCATTTATCACATATCCACTGCCTCACTTCATTTTTAGCATCCATGCTTGCCTCTTCAACTGGACTACATGTTTTACAAGGTTATATCTCCCAGTGACACAGTCTGCTTTTTTGGCATAGCATTCTAATTTTCCTTTGAAGGGTTCTCTTCCAGGATCTCAGACTGTGTATTTCTGGTTTCGGTGGGGATAGCATTGCTCCTCACACCCAGGACAGATGTGTGGTCCATCCTTTCTGATCGGAAGTGTCACTGTGCTAGCAACATGGATTAATTTGTTGACATCTAGACTCAAGTAAGGGAAACAAGGAGCACTTTTTAAAAACTGAGATCACTAACACTTCCAATATCTTTCTTTGTCATTAGGCTACAGTTTGTATCTTGAATGTTCCTCAAAGGTCTGTGTATTAGAAACTTATTTCCAGCCTGTGGTACAAATAGGAGGTGGTGGAAATTTAAGAAGTAGGGCCTAATGGGGACAACTTGGATAGCTTGGAGCAAACCCCTCATGGGATATTGGAACCCTACCCCTTGTTTTCTTTGCTTCT
The DNA here is from genome assembly GCA_004026965.1 of Petromus typicus. Taxonomy (NCBI): domain Eukaryota; kingdom Metazoa; phylum Chordata; class Mammalia; order Rodentia; family Petromuridae; genus Petromus; species Petromus typicus. The sequence continues at coordinate 19,498 of PVIR01027852.1, forward strand.
GGCCACTGTGGGAGGAACAGGACCCCTCTGTCACGTGCTTTCTCTATGATCTGCTGTGCCAGTACAAGCCTAAAGTGACAAAGCCAACAGCCAGGAATGAAAATTTCTGAAATTACAGGCCTGAATAAACACCTCCTTCTTATTCGTTGTTTATCTCAGCCATTTGGTCACAGTGATAGAAGCTGACTAACACATGTTACTTGTTGACTTCCTGTCTGGAATCAAAGCCTTAAAGAAAAGTCGTGACCAGTGATGGAGAGGAAAGTCTTTGGGAAAACATTACTTAGAAGTCTAGTCCTGGAATTTCTAGAAACCTGGGCCAAAATGCTGCTTGTTTTTCCTAATGCCAATTTTACAAAAAGTTCTGATACTATTTAATCTTAGCTTTACTTCATATAGGATTCAAAGAAGCTCATGAACTACACACAACTCTAAGACAAAAGTAACCGAAAAATAGTTGAAGAAAATAAGATGAAAGAACTAGACAGAAAGAGATAGAAAAGGGGAGAGAGGGGGAGAGAGAGAGAGAGAGGGGGAGAGAGGGAGAGAAAGGGAGAGAGAGGGAGAGAGAGAGAGAGAGAGAGAGAGAGAGAGAGAGAGAGAGATAAGGTTGGTCTATACAGCATCTGCCACGATGTCTTGCTCACTTTCAGTAAAGGACACATAGAGAAGAAACAAGGTCAAAATTACAATAAAATTTGTAAGAAGAGTCACAGTATATGTAAGATAAAAGATGAACTGTGAAATTCCTGAGTAGAGGGATGATCTTTTTTTTCTGGAACTTTATAGGTTTCTCAGAAGAAATGAATAAATGAATATAAAAAGTTACATACAGATAGATCACAAAAATCACTGGCCTCTCTTAGCATTGTGAACACTGTAAATGTATGTACATTTGGGGAAGGTTTTTTTTAAATTTGAAGTGATACAAAACATAAAAGCCCAAAAACAACCCTCAAATTTTCATTCAGTTTATATTTCTGTTTTGTTTTGTGTATTGTTTATACAGCAGATTATGTTTGCCATTATAAACTCTTTTAAAATTTCATGTTTTTAAGCTCCCACAGGCTAAAAGATTAACCTTATTTTTCTTCTTGTAGAAAACCCAATTTGTAGGTGGTTAGTGGTTGGTTACACATTGAATGGTAACTGACCGCCTGTGATCCTGCCCACATGCTGGTCTCAGCTTAGTCAGTCCACTCCCAGAGTCCCATGTTGGACTATGTTGTCATCACCAAAAACTCTACTTCCTCCAAACCTTCCAATTCATTTTCCCAACACTAGTAATGATTTCATCCATTCCTTCAAGACTTTTAACCACTGATCCTGTAACTTTGTTTTCTTCCCAGAAACCTCCTCTATTCCCCTTTCCTTGTTCCCCAGGTAAAAATCCAAAGGTTACCAGTACCATTCCTTCCTTGCCCACACCTTCAATTTCTGGTTCCTCACTGGGCATTTGCCATCTCTAGTCACATATCCAACCCAACCTTTGACAACTCCATACCCGATCCTCAGCAGGGGCATGTGACCACGTGACATATAATAAAACACATAGCTGGGCTACTGGTTTTCTTATATTTTATGCCTGATATCTCGTGCGAGATCTGTTAAATTGAAAACTGTATTATCTTTCCTTAGTTTATTCTTTTTACTCAACTTGATGATTCTCTAGCATTTATTACAAGTTCTTTTCCTTCTTTCTTTCTTTTTGTTTTGTGCTGGGGATGAAAGCCGGGGATTCATGCATACAAGGCAAGCCTTCTATACTGACCTATATCCTGGCCCAGTAAAATGTCATGTTTCTCTAACTGTGAGGTGTAAGAGCAGTTGCCCCCCTCTGCGTTCAATTTTAAACATATCCTGCTCCATGCTGTCACTCTCAGCATTCCTTTATGTTTATCTGAGCTGGACAGAGACACTGAATCCCTCCCTTTCTTACCAGCTCACACAATTTCCTCTTGCAGTACCCTCTGCTCTCATCTATGTAGTCCATTTCCCCCACTTTTTTTGCATTGTCTGTACCAGCTTACAAACAGGATAAACAATCTGCTTCCTTTCAAAACATTCCTAAGTCCCACCTTCCATTTCTTATCATAATTTCTTTGTACTCCTTAGTTTAAGAATGCTCATTGGAATGCTTAAGTCACTCTCTTCCCTTCCCTCAGACATCATCTTTTCCTATCTCGTTCCACTTAGAAGTCAGTTTTATCCTCAAAACTTCATGGAAGCCAGGCGTGGTGGCTCACGCCTGTAATCCCAGCACTTGGGAGGCAGAGGCAGGAGGATTGCTGTGATGTGAGTTTGAGGCTGAGCTCAGGGCCAGCCTGAACCACAAAGCGAGACCCTGTCTCCAAAACAAACAAACAAAACAAAACAAAACAAAACAACCCCCCCAAAAACAAAACAAAACAAAACAAAACAAAACAAAACAAAACTTCATGGAAATTGCCTAACAAGATTCTGAAGGTCTTGCGTTCTCAGTCTTTGCCATTTCTGATTCCTGATTGGTCTATCACAGGGTGATCACTCCTTCCTTCTGTAGACCCTTGCTTTGAGTTCCTTCATTGCCCCCAAACATGGGTGATTCAGAGCTCAGCTCCTAATCCTTTTTTCTCTGTTTTCTGTGTGGATGTCCTGGATGATCCTGCCAACAGCACGTCTTTATATTCCAACGTGGACTTTTCTCTAAGATCCAGGAATGGTCTTCTTGTCTACGATTTTCCGTTTAACTCACTCTGCTGTAGACACTCTGACCTTCTTAATGCATCTTGGTAATGTCCAGGCTATTCCATCTTGACACTTGCATTTGCCATTCCTGCCACCTGAGATCTTCCACTGTAGATTTTCACTTGATTTGCTCACTCATTTCATTCAATTGTCTACAGTTGTCTTTTCCTTAGAGGAAGAGACACACCTAGTGTAACATGGCCTCTTAACCTCATTCCTCTTCATCTTCCTGTTTGCAAATAATCACTTTATGCATTTATCTTTTTCTTTTAAACCTTACT
>PVIR01027853.1:0-22508 GCA_004026965.1 Petromus typicus
CCCGCCCAACCGGGGGGCTACTTGGGGGTGCCACCCCCCTTCTTGGGCGTGGTGGGCTTCTTGCTCTGCCAGAGGTGGCCCTGGATGGTGAAGGCGTCCACGCTCATGGACATGGTCTTGGCAGGGATCTGCGTGAAGCGCTTGCGATCCGAGTTGTACTTGTAGATGCCCTCAACCATGGCGGGCGTGACGGTGCGGGGGCCGTAGCCCGCCAGCCGCGACAGCTCCTCCGTCTCCCCCGACAGTGTGTACAGCGCCCGGAACTGGCAGCTAGCGTCCCGGAAGAGGATCAGGAAGTGGTTGGCCTTGCTCTTCTCGATTTCCTAGGAGCGGGTGGCAGGAGCCATGAGTGGCCCAGGCCTAGGCCGGGTCCCCTCCTCACCCTCCCCGCCAGACGGGCGCAGCCCACCTCCAGAATGCGGTTCTTCTGCGGTTCGTTCACCTTGCCCGCCAGGCAGCAGTGCGACAGGGCGTTGTGGATGATGAACTTGTTGGATTTGGCGCTGGGCTCCTTATACAATCGGGGCCCTAGAGGGGAGACAGTCAGCAGGCGGACGGCTGGGTGCAGCCCTGCGCCCGTCGCACCCCGAGGCACCAGTTACCTGTGTACTCGGGCACCGACGCCGGGGAGGAGGCGTTGCTGCCGTTCTCCCACTCACGCTCCCGGCTGCCCTGCAGGCGGCTCGGGGACATGAGGCCTGACGGGGACGGGGCCCTGCAGCAGAGAAGGGGAGGGAGTCAGGTGTGGAGCCTTCCCCTCAGGCAGCGCGGCCCCCAGGTGCAGAGGCGCGTGTCCCCTGCCCACACTGAGGCCACTGCCCACCCCAGCTCACGCAGACACGCTCCGTGCACGGCCGAGCCACCAGCGTGGACTCCTGCCTGCCGGGTGGAGCTCACCGAGACGTGGACCTCTTCACGCCGAGGTTATTAGGAGCCTCATTGGCCACGGTGGACAGGGACAGGGTGGACTGGGAGTAGACCTTGCTGAGCCGCGAGCCTGGGAAGGCAGCGCTCAGGTCAGGCCCACCGAGCCCTGGCGTCCAGCAACACCCATGGGACAAGGTGGGCCCTGCTGAGCCTGCAGCCCCTCCCCACAGCCCCCCACGTCCCTGCGGAAGTGCAGGTACCAGCTAAGGCACACGGCACTGGAGACCCCCCCCCACGTCCCTGTACCCCTCAGGTCCTCACCCAGCAGGCCACGGGCAGGGCTTCGTGCCAGGGCAGAGTCGTCACAGCAGCCGGAGCGGGGCCGGGGGGCCCTCCGCCCACCCCGCCCCGGCCCCCCGGCCCCCGCCGCCCGGGGCCGCAGCACCTTGTCCAAATCGTCCATCAGCTTCAGCTGGGCCCGGCGCTCATACTCCAGCCGCGTGAACTCCCCTCGCCGGGGGCCCACCTCCTCCTCAGCCGGGACCCGTGCGGCGGGGGCCGTGGGGGCTGCGGGGGCCACGGGTGCTGACACAGGGGTGGCGGGTACCTCCTCATGCGCCAGCCTGCAGACCCGGAAGCAAATGGTCAGCAGGAGCACAAGGCAACCAGGGGCGGAGGACGAGGCCGCGGCGGAGGACGGACCCGCCCCACGCACCTCACGGCCTCCTCCCTCCGCTGCTCCCGCTCGGCCTCCTGCCACTGCTTCCGCTTCCGGGCCTCCTCTGCCCGACGCTGCTGTCGCTCCAGCAGACTGGCCCGCTTCTGGGCCATCTCGTCCTCCGGCTTGTCCTCATCCTGGAGAGACCAAGTTCAGGTGGCCGCTCCCCCGGCCCAGCCGGCCACCCGCCTGTCCTCCGTGAAGAGTACCTCCAGGAGGTACACACTCCACGAGTACCCCACAGAGTAAGGGGTGCTCCTGGGAGCTGCTCACCCACCATCAAATGCCGCACACTGTGCGTGTGGGAACTTGTGCCGGGGCCACACTGGGGAGGGCCCTGCCTACCCTACCCTGCAAGAGCCCGGAGCTGTGAGAAGCACTGCACGTGGGCAGGGTGCGGAGAGAACTAGCAGACCACCCGGAGCGGGTGCCACAAAGACCCCAGCCACCCACTCTGCCATCTGCCTGCCGCCCGCCCACGCACCAGTCACTTCTGCCTCTACCCATCTGCCTCTGCTTTGCCCCACCCACCGTGTGTACACCTGGCCACCCGTCCCTGCTTGTCCACTCAGACCTGCCGCCATCTCATCTCTTATCCGCTCACCCTTTGCCCATCTGCCCATCCCACCGACCCAGTCCATCTGTCCGGCCACGTATCTATCAATTCGCCTGCCCACCAGCCCATCCGTCCACTTTCCCTACATGCAGCCACCCGACCCATCTGTCCATCTGCCCACTGGGCCCACACAGCTAGCTCCACTCTCCCACTGCCCACCATCTGACCATCCACACACCTCCCGTGCTTCAGCCCACCCCGGCGTCCCTTCCTGGCCAGTCACCTGTCCTGCCCCGCCTGCGCAGGTGACCCACCTTATAGAAGAAGCCAAGCCCCGTGCGGGGTTCTCCCTCGGAAGATGCCTCCTCCTCTAGGGAATCCTCCGCCCCGGGGGGGCTCCCGTCCGCATCCTCCTCGGCAGCAGGGCCTGCCAGGCTGGCCAGGGGGATCTCGATGAGGCCGGGCCGGGCTGCGGGCTCCTCGGGTGGCGTCCCCTCCGACAGGAGGATGGAGGAGCGTGTCTGCACAGGCACCTGGCTCGGCGAAAACTTGCGCAGGTGGGGGAGACTGTCCACGTCATTGGGGGGCGTGAGCACCCTGGTGAGGGGCGCCAGCCGCAGCTCTGCCGGCCGTGCGTGCTTTGGGCTCCTCGATGTCGGGTTGGGGCTGGGGCTGGGGCCGGGGCCTGGGCTGCGCCGGGCCGCTGGGGCTCGCCGGGCAGGGCTGGGGGACGCGGCTTTGGACGCGGCAGGCGGGCCGGGGATGACCCAGGCCGCAGGTGGCGGGGCCGGTCCAGGGGCATCCGGTGGGGCCAGAAGGCGCTGCTGCTGGTCCGTGAGCCTCTGCATGTCCCGCTGCAGTGAGCTCAGCGCAGCGCTCAGCTTGCTGACCGCCCGGTTGTAGTCCCCCAGCCCCTCGGGCGGCGCTGGGCCCAGCTCCGCAGAGAAGCTCACAGACTTGGGCCGGGAGCACGGCTCGCCCTGGCCCTCACCAGCGGGCCGCTCCCCTGCAGGGGCCGAGCCCGACTGGGCCGCCTCCGCCTCCGCCTCGGCCTCCGCCTCCGCCTCGGCGGCTTCCCTCGGCTGCACCTGCAGGAAAGCGTTCTTGCCCAGTCGCTGGCGGTGTTTGGCAAAGATGGCTTCGATGCGACGCTTCTGCGCCTCGATGGCCCGGCGTTTCTCCTCCAGCCGGGCTCCCAGTTCGCTCATCTCCGAGCTCAGGGCCTCAGGTGCCCCCGGGGCAGGCGAGGGGGACCCAGCGCCAACCTCCGCCTCGGCCCTCACTAGCTGTTTCTTGCGCTCAGCGAAACTGGTCATCTTTACTTCTGAGTTGGTGGCTGCAGGGGACAAAGCCACGGCCTTTGGGGACCCATCAGCTGGCACCCCACCTGCTGGGCACGGGGACGGTCTCGAGGGCGCCTCGGGATGGGACACATAAACGGGCGCCTTGGGAAGCCCTTCCGACAGCAGTTTTGAGGCCCCCATGGGCGGGTAGGAGGAGGACAGCGGCGGCTTGGAGGGGGTCTCGGGGGAGTGGAGGTAGAAGCTGCCGTCGGCGGCGCCGTCCGGGAGCAGCCGCGGCTCGGCACTGTGGATGATCTGCAGGGCCTCCTCGATGGTGGGCAGATCGCCAGGCTCCGGGGTCGGCTGTGCGGGGGTCCGGGCCGCGGGCACGGGCCGCGGGGGGCCCAGACTGTCCGAGCTGACGGAGCGCAGCAGGACGGGGTCTCCCATGACGACATCCACGTCGCTGTCCAGGCCAAAGGGGGTGCTGAAGGACACGGCCTGGGAGAGGGGACGGCTGGGCGGCCGGAGGGACGGGTCAGCCCTCGAACCGCCTCCACCCTTCCCGTCCCAGCCCGCACTGCCCCCACGCAGAGCCCACGACGTGCTTACCTGAGTTGACGGTTCCAGGCCTTGCCCAGGGCCTCCATGTGGGACAGGGATGGGGAGGACTTCAGGGACCCTGGGCAGGAACCAAGGGGTCACGGCAAGGCTGCTGGGGACCCAGCGTGGGGGCGGGGCCTCTGCACGGTCACCGGGCCCCAGGGACTTCCCGGAATGGGCATCCAGGGGAATCAACATGGATCTTCCTGGGGTCACCCTGGGGCTCAGAGGGACCAGGGGAAGATCACTAGGGGATCACGGGGATAGCTGGGACATCCGCGGGTGGAGTTCTCAACAGAAGACTCCCCTGCTCACCTGTCGATCCCCGAAGCGGGGACTGGGGCCCTCCAGGTGACAGGAGCGGGTGGCGGAAATTGAAGACGGGAGAACTGGCAAGAGATGTACTTTAACCCCAGGACTCCCCACCGGTCCCAGCACCCAAGGACACAGCGCAGCCCACGGTGGCGGCGGTGGCGGAGACCCCCATACCTGCTGCCGCTGTTGTTCTGGGATGGGGAGGCCTCGGTGCCCCGGGGCGAGGCAGCTGCGGCACAGAGCAGAGGGTCAGACAGGGGTGGCCTCCCGCCCCCACGGCCGGCCTTGGGCCCGGGCTCACCGTGCCCGTCGGGTAAGTCCTTGGCCTGCACGAAGTCCGGCTTTAGCACCTCGAAGCACATGAACATCTCGGCGAGCAGCACCACCAGGTTGACCTGGAGGCGGGAGGGAGGATCAGGCCCCGCGACGCAGCCCTGGACGCCCATGTCGCCTGGACGCCCATGTCGCCCGGCCCGAGATCTTACCTTGAGGGGCGGCGGGACATACAGCAAGTCTTCCAGGGAGAGCGGGCAGCCGCGGGGAAGGCGAGAGGCGCAGAAATCCTGCACCAGCTGCAGGTTGTACAGGCTGTCGGCCACGGACATGGGGTCCTTGAGACAGACCTCTGCGGGGAGAGGAGGCCAGGGTCCCCACTCTGCGAAGGGGTCGCCCCCACAGAGCACCTAGTGCGGGCCCGGAGCTCTCTGCAAAGTGCACACCATGACAGACAGTGCCTCGGCCCTCCAAGATCTCATCTGAGGCTGGGTACAGCAGCGAATGCTTCAGTCCCAACACTTGAGAAGCTGAGCAGCAAGACTCTCGTGTGTTCGAGGCCAGCCTGAGCTACATCGGGAGTTCAAGACCAGCACCTGATCCACGAGGAGCTTGTGACAGAATCTGTCCCGTGTTCCCCCTAACGAGCATGTTACATCGTCTTTGAGGTCAGAAACGTGCCACTATTTGTTCTCACGGGATCCCTGGCACCTACAGTGGGGTCTGACATGCACCCCTGCTACACGAGGAAATTCTGCGGAGAGAAAGAGGTTCGGACGCTGTACAAGGTCGCGCAGATGATCAGAAGAGAACGTGACGCGGCCGGGTGTGCAGTGCACCGACAATCGCCGCACACTCCTGGTCTCTGGAGGCTGGGATGCAAGACCCCAGCAGGCCAGGGAGGGCCAGCCCTCACTCACCCTCAAGACGCAACAGCTGGGGACAGTAGCAGTGGATGGTGGCGGCCAGCGCAGCCCCACTGGCCAGGTCCTGGACGGTGGTCACGGACGGGAAGCAGGGCGCACGCCGGGCTGCAGCCCGGTCCTTGCGGTAGCGGATCTGTGGAAGCACGGCGTCAGGTGAGTGATGGGCGGGGCCCGTCAGCAGGCACGCAGGCTGGGCAGGAGGCCTGGGGTTTCCGCCTTGGGGGGCAGGAAGCCAGGGGGCCCAGAGCCAGGACGGAGGGGCAGCCTGGAGCGGGGAGGGGCAGCAGCGAGAGGCGAGGTGTCTGCACACAGCCAAGCCAGCAGCAGGGACCGGGACAGGTTCTCCTGGGACCCCGGGGCGGGGGATACGTTACCATGGGGGGCTTGCTCCCCGACTCCTTCAAACAGAAGGCAATTGCGTGCTGGGGGGAGAGGAGCAGCCGTCAGCGGGGGAGGCACGCTGACCTGCTGGGCCCCGAAGCCCACTGGGGAGGAGTCCTGACCCTGTCCTCGCCATCTGCTCCCCGACTGCGCTCTGGCCGGCCGTAGGGACCCCAGTCCTCCCAGCCCTGAGGGACCCCCAGAGCAGCCTCCCATGCAGGAACCCCCTCCTGGAAGAGACGCAGGCCCCAGCTTGGAGAGAGGAGGCAGAGGAAGCAGGTAGGCGGGGGAGTCGCCCCCAACCCAGACCCCAGGGTGAGGGAGAGGAGTGAGCAAAGGTGGGGACCTGGCCAAGCCCCAAACTCCCCACGTTCCCCTAACCCGCTGCAGGAGTGAATTTTATGAAGCGCAGAGGGGCGCTCTGTGCAGGGGCTCACAGCGCCGTACAGGGAGAGACCTGCAGGACCGGCCGCTGACCCGCTGGGTTTTCTTCCCTGTGGGGACACTCAAGGTCTGAGACAGGAAACTGCCTCTATCCTCCCGAGGGCGGGCGTCCTCCTCTTGGCGAGGGAGACCTCTGTGCCGTACCCATCAGCCACCCATGATGGCTGAGGCCGGCTTGGGGCGACACCCTCGGGGTACTGGGGCACCGCACACCTTCTCTCCCTGGGGTCCCCTGCCCCGGAGCCCGGTCCCAACTCCTTTGCTCACAGCTATGGGGCGACAGGACAGGACAGGGTGCAGACAGGCAGGCGGAAACAGACAGACAGACAGCGACAAGCAAGGTGGGCGGACAGACAGACGGCCCCACTTACAGGAACCAGCTTCCAATACCAGCGTGTGGGACACTGATGCCAGAGGGCAGAAAGGGGGACAGCGGGGGGCCGGAGGGGGGCAGCGGAGAGGAAGGAAGAGAGACAGTCACCTCCGGCCCCTGGGGTCGCGAGAGGCGCCGCCCGGCCCCAGCCCGCGCCCGTCCTGCCCAGCCCCACGCCCCAGCCTCACCGAGGGCTGCGCCGGGGCCGCCCCGTCGGCGGGGGCAGCGGGGGCCGCGCGCTGCGCTGCTTCCTGCTCCGTCTTCTCCTGCAGCCTCCGGACGGTCTAGCGTGGACCGGGAGAGGGGAGACCCGGAGACCTGAGCGTGCGATCGCCGCACCCCGCACCTACCCGCCCCCGCCCACCACACCTACCGTTTCCACCCAGAAAAGAAGTTTGTGCTCCAAGCTGGGCAGAGCCAGCGGGCCGGGCAGCGTCTTCGTCCACTCGAAGGCAAAGGCCACCATGAGCGCATCGATAACAGCAAGGTGGGCTCCCTGCGGGGCCAGGGTGGAGGGTGAGGGCAGAGGGAGGGACAGCGAGGGGCGGGGCAAGGGCGGGGCCCCAGCAGGAAGTGGGAATGGAAAGCCACTAATGAGGGGCGGGCCTCAGAGGCTTAGGATGGAGAGGCCAGCTAGAGGGGAATCCCAGCTAGAGGGGGATCCCAGCTAGAGGCAGATCCGTGCTCGAGGACCAAGCCTGGGAGGAGGACGGCAAGGGGAGCAGCCAGGATTGGCGAGGAAGCTAACCTGGAAGCTGTTTCTTCTGATGGGTGGAACTAGGTTTAGAGGGAGGAGCTAAGCCTTAGGGGAGGAGCATTAGGGGAGGAGTTAGGCCTGGTGGGAGGAGCCAAATGTGATTGACGGGTCCTATTAGGGCAAGGGAGAGGCTTGGTGGGAAGGGCTAGTTGTGATTGGTGGGTCCTCTGCAGGGCAAAGGCTAGGCCTTATGGTTAGGGCTTAGGGGAAGAGCCAGGGCCTACCATGAGAACCGGCTGGTGTCTCAGGTCGGCCTCGCGCACCGGGCGGTCGGGTAGCGAGGGCACCGTGCCCCTCCGAGACAGCAGGGCCAGCAGCGCGGAGGGGTTTGGAGGGGCCTCGAGCTGCGGCAGCGCCTGGCGCCAGGCCCGGCAGTACAGTTCGGCGGACAGCAGCAGCCGGGTGACGGGGGGCTTCACATGCTCCTGCGCGTACTGGTCGGTGTAGAAGGGCTCCCACAGCTCCGGGGGCACGTGCTCTGCGGGGACAGGCGGTCAGGCTGCCGCGCAGCACACGCGGTGACCCACAGCGGTTAGGTGTGGGGCTGGAAGGAGGGTGGTCCGGGGGACGACTAGCCGTCCTCCACAGAGGCCAGGGCACTGCAGGTAACTGCGTTATAGATGAGACACGGCTTCCCAGAGGAGAGGCACAGAGAGGGCAGGTAACCTGCCGAAGGTCACACAGCTCTGAGCACCAGAACTGAGAGAGATTCAACCTAGGTCTTATGCAAAGTCTACACCCCCGGGGACATCCTGATGGCAGGCTACAAGAAGGGCAGGGCTCGGGGAGCTGTGACGTCCTGCAGAGGCGGTGGCCGCTCAATCCTATCTGAAGTGGGGGCTCCAAGTGGGACCTGGACAGTTCGGAGAAGGTCTAGAAAGATCGGGGTGAGGTAACTGAGGTCAACAGCTTGCTTTCTGCAGAAGAGCCCTTGACACAGGGCCTGGACACCCCTGGTAGAAAGCCTCCTGGCCTTGCCTCTTTCCAACCCTTGGGACCCCTCTGGCCCCCTCCTCCCTGTGGAGAGCCACACCTTCGCTCAGCCCTGCACTCGTCCATGCTGTGAAAAGGGGACTTCCGGCCTGACTTCCGGCCTGACGCTGTCCTCCTCCCGGCTACTCCCTGCCTCGGCCCCAGCCTCCCTGGCTGGCTCCGTCCACTTGTTCTCAGCCTCCCAGAGCCAGCGCTGCCTGCCAAATCACAACCGATGCACATCCGGGCCTGGACTGCCCCAGGCGCTCTGCCCGGCGTCTCCTTCCAGAAACCTTGTCTGGCACCTGCCTGGAAGTGGACCTGCCCTGCCCTCGGCCATCTGAGGACGGCCACCTGCTGCAGCCCGCCTGCGCGGAGTCCCACTGCCCCTGAGCATCTCCGTCACCGTCTCTGGATAAAACGCACAGCCTCCTTCCGGGCCTCCCTCCTCCACACTCGGTCAGTGTGTTCCAGCTGCCTGCCGCCTCCCAGACCCAGACCCAAGCGCGCTTCACTAACTGCTCCCACTCCCACCTGGTCTCCTCGCCCATCAGCAAAAAGTAACAATTCTCTCTCCCTCTGGACTTGTTAGGACCTTCAAGATAAAGCAAGCTACAGGGAGCGGCTGCTACTGCTGATGGAGCACTTATTCCTTGCCAGTTCTCCAGGCTGGCACTGCTGGTCTTTGGGTAGTGGGTAGTTACTGTGCTGTAGGACCTTAGCAAAATCCCTGGCCTCGCCTCACCAACAGCAGAAGCACCTCTTCATGAGTAGAACTGACAGTGTCTCCAGACCTTGCCAGGTTATCTCCCAAGGACAAAACCGCCATCCTAAGAACCGAAACCACAGAGCTGTCCGGAAGTAGGAAGTGTGCTTGAAAAACACAACACTGCGGCAGCGCACATCTGGGATTCCAGCACTCGGAGGCTGAGGCAGGAGGATCGCCCTGAGTTGGAGGCCAGACTGGGCTACACAGTGAGTTCAAAGCCAGTTGGAACTTACAGACTCCATTTTTAAAAAATGCAAAAAGGTATTACAGTAAAAGACGCATTCCGTGAACCGGAACTGCCCTCAAAATACTGCTCCTGGCTGGGAACACACCTCTCCCAGCATTCTCGCCACTTTCTCAAGAGCCACGGGAGTCGCTTGCATCAGTGTTTCAGTGAGCTCTTGAAGCCACCTCAATGTCCCGAATTATCTCAAAATGTTGACTTTTCACGGTCATTTTAACTTTGGGGGAGAGCCAGAAGCCCCAGGGTGCCAGATCTGGTGGAAAAGGACACGCTGTGATGTTCTTTGTTTTGGAGATAGGGTCTCACCTCGTACGTCAGGCTGATCCTGAGCTCAGCCTCGAACCCACAACAATCCTCCTGCCTCTGCCTCCTGAGCCATCACTCCCCGCACTGTGCTATGTGGTCCTGGGGATCAAACTTGGGACCTTGTGCTTGCCAGGCAGTGCCAGAACCACTGAGCTACATCCCCAGCCCCTCACTGTGATGTTTTGTGAGCTCTCTTTCTACTGAAAGGGGCTTAGCAGTGCACTCCCTATTTTTTTGTTTTGTTTTGTTTTTGAGACAGGGTCTCGCTTTGTAGTTCAGGCTAGCCCTGAGCTCAGCCTCCAACTCACATCACAGCAATCCTGCCTCTGCCTTCCTAGTGCTGGGATGACAGACGTGAGCCACCACGCCCGGCACTGTGGGATGTGGTACTGGTTGCTGCTGGGGTGAGTCTCCACACCCAGTATTGTATGTGGTTACCAGGGATCGAACCTGGGCCCTTGCGCTTGCAAGACAGGCGCCGGAACCACTGAGCTAACTCCCCGGCCCGGCACTCCCTATGTTTGATCATGCCTCATGAAGACAGTCATGAGAGAAGATTTCAGACCTGCTTCAGAAGTAGATGGAACAACAGGGAGAGTTTGGACACAGTGAGGGGATGTACTTGGAGGTAATTTAATGATGATGTTTTTTTATTGTCATAAATGGTTTTAATTTCAATATTCATTTCGTCATCTTCTGTATAACGTGAGACATATGTACATCTTTTTCTAGGAGCCACATTTTAAAAAGTAGAAATTGGGCCAGGGATTTAGCTCAGTAGTTTCCGACACCTGCCTTCCAAGCGCAAGATCCTGAGTTCAATCTCTGGTAGCCATATATCACAGAGTCAGGCGTGGTGGCTCACGCCTGTCATCCCAGAACTCGGGAGGCAGAGGCAGGAGGATTGCTGTGATGTGAGTTGGAGGCTGAGCTCAGGGCCAGCCTGAACCACAAAGCAAGACCCTGTCTCAAAAAACCTTAAAAAAAAAAATTAGCAAAACCAGTGAAATCCTAACACCTACAGGCTGTTTCTATGTGGTCCAGGCCAGCCTTGAACTTACTGTGGAAGCCCAGGCTAGCTTCAAACTCAAGATTCTCCTGCCTCAGCCTCCCAAGTGCTGGAATGACAGGCATGCGCCACCCCGCCCAGACTGGGACACTTATGTTATTGTGCAGGTAAGAAAACCAAGGCCCAGAGAGCAGAGTTCACTGGCCCAGGATTACGCAGGGTGAAGAGCAGCAGCAGCAGCAGCGCCCACAAAACACCAGTCTGCCTCTCCCGCTGCACTGTGTTCTGCAGGGGTATTTCCCAGACTCCCCAGACCCCTGATCTCCGACTAGGCTGAGCCTGACCGCCTTATATTCCCGCCTGGCCACACATCGGTCTCCAAAGCCGCCCCGGCCGCCCCTTCCCCAACACCAGGCCCCGCCACGCCGTCAGCGCAGTCCCCAGGCACCTTCCCTGGCCCACAGCCCAGAAGCCCTCCTCCTGCAGCCTCCCTTAGCCGCCCCTAGCAACCTGCACAACCTGCAAGTTCTTTGTGCGAACTTCTGGTGATCCACACCGCACAGCAGACACCGTTCCCACGCAAACTCCTATGCACCCTTCAAAACTCAGGCCCTTTCTCTTCTGCTCAGCCTTCCCTCTCTCTTCCTGGAAGATTTCCCTGCTTGCTGCACAACACAGATCCTATCTCAGCAGCAGCCCCGATCCGGTTTCACGCCCTTCCCCCCTGCATAGACAGGGCCGGGTTCCTGACAGGCGAAGCTAAAGTCCCCGAACCCTCGAAGCCAGCAGAGCTAGAGCTCCACGCCTCCCTCTGCAGCAGCCACCAGACGGACGCAGGCTGACGGCGGGGGGGGGGGGGGGGGGGGGGGGGGGGGGGGGGGGGGGGGGCAGTCGTCCCTGGACAGCTTACCCAGCACAGGGAGCTGAGCCGGGGCAGACACGTCAGGGTCTTCCCGCTCCATCAAAGGGCTTTCCCTACTTTTTGTGTGTGCATGGAGGGCTGGCTTATTGAGACCGGGTCTCCCTAGGTAGCCCGGGCTGGCCTGGAATTCCCAGTGATCCTCCTGCCTCAGCCTCCTGAGTGCTGGGGTGACAGGCAGGCACCACCACGCCCAGCTTTTCTGTGAAACAACAGAAAGTTCCACTCTGTCCCCAGCAGAGGGACAAGGAATGATAGTAACAGAAGTCTCACCAGCAGTCACGCAGGCAACCAGTGACCATTCTTGTCACACCGTGGATCAAGTACCCTATGACGAATTCCACAGCGAGTACCTCCCCCAAACCCTGCCCACAAGGTGCCAGGGTCTCGACCCACACGGGCACACCCCACCCAGACATTTCCAGGAGCGGGTCCTTCACAGAGGGGAAACTGGCGCAGAGAATCGAGGCTAGGAGGCGCACACAATTTGGACTTGCAAAACTGGGCTGACAGAGGCCTTCTAACCTTGGGTGTGAGGTGTGGGGCGGCCCAGCCCCCTTTCTTCCTAGCCTAACCGATCCCTGGGGAAGCAGGTGTCAAGAGTAGGCCCTGTATAGCCGGGTGCAAAAGGCAGACCTGGAGTGGAAGGGGCACGCGGGGAGGAAGCTGGCGCGGGCCAGCTGTCACGAGGACCCACACCCAGAACAGGTTGGTCTGGGAAGGCCACGGGGAGGGGGAGGGGCAGCGCCCAGCCGGTGCCAAGACCAGTGGGCAGGTCCGCAGGAGGCAGGGCGTCCCCCACAGCTCCCCGGAAGGCCTACACCTTAACTGATCCTTGTCTTCCCCGAAGCCAGGCTGGGACTCCCGGCTCTGGCCCGGGGGTGATGGGACCGAAGGTTCCCGGGGCCTCCGCAATTCTGGGGAGGCTCCTGTACGCTCCCCACGAGGGTGGGCCGAGTTCTCCAGACCTGTGGGCCTGGGGAAAGGCGCGGAGGATCTGCAGCCTGGATAAGGCCTTGCTGTGGCCGGGGCTCCCAACCGGGGCGATCCCGGACGAGCCATTTCCCTCCCACAGGGCTCGGCAAAATGAAGCAGTAACTCTCTGCTGCCAGCAGCTGGCGGGGGCCATGGGAGCCAAAGGGGTGGGGGCTCCCGAAGCTCCCGGAGCGTCGCCCGCAGCGCCGCGCAGGGAGGGTCCGGGGAGGCGGCGGCCCGGGTCCCCGCAGGCGCGCGATGTGGGGTGCAGGGGTGGCGGAGGGGGCGTGCGAGGCCCGGCTGGGCCGCGGGAGCGGGGAAGGGGTCGCGGCGCGCACACACCCGCCCGCCCGCTCACCTGGGGCCGGGCAGCCGGGGTCCCCGCGGCCCCACCCCCACTGCGTCTGGCGGCCGGGCGGGCAAAGTCCGCCGCGCCGGCCCGGCAGGAAGCCCGGAGGCCCCGGAGCTGCAGAGGCGCACCGAGGGCACCGGGGCCCGAGGCTGGAGCCATTGTTCCCGCGCCCCGCCCCCCGCACCTGCCGCGCCGCGCCGCGCTGGCCCGGCCCGGCCCGCGGTACCTGCGCCCCCGAACGCGGCCCGCAGCACCCACGCCAGGCTCGCCGCCGCCTTGGCCCGCGAGAAGTCGTACTGGTCCAGCGACTTGATCTCGGGCACCAGGAAGGTCCTCCGCAGCGGCCCGGGCCCCGCGGGCGCCGCCTCCACCATGGCGACGCGGGCTGCGGCGCCGGCTCCGCGCTGCGCCCCGCTCCCCCTCGCCGCCGCTGCGCGCTCGTCCCCGCCCGGCCCGGCCGCCGCCGCTGCCGCCGCCGCGAAGCTGAGCCAGGTGCGCCGCCCGCGCCGCGACGCTGCGTCGGCCCCGCCCCGGGGCGGAGCCCAGGTGCGCCCCGCCCCGCGCGCTCGGACCCGCCCCGCGCGCTCGGACCCGAGGCTGCCGGGCCGGGCGGGACTGCGGCGGTGGGGCGGGCTGCGGAGCGGCGGCCGGGCGCGCGCGTGCGCGTGCACGGGGGTGCGCGCGCCTCGGGCGCTGGAGACCACCAGGGCCCTCGCTGTCTCTGTGCACGAGCCCCCCAGCGCCTGTGCGGGTGCGCCTGCTTCTGATTGTGTCAACAGGGACCAGAATGATGTTTTCCAACCGCCTGTCAGCCCAGTGTTCAGGAGGCTGAGGCAGGAGGATCACCTGGAATTCCAGACCACTCGGGCCACAAAGCGAGCTCCTGACTCAACAAACAATAATACTACCGAAATATAAGAACCAACGCGTTCATCGATCGTGTATGAGGGTGTGCATCCCTGATCGCATTTGGATGGTGGCCGAATGTATCGGGGACATCGAGGTCCAAGGGTGTGTGCATCCGGGACGTGAGTGTGGCATATCTATGTGCCTGGGTTGATGCATGTGGGAAACACACAAAGGTTATGTATTATGTAGTTGTATGCATTTTTTTTTTTAATATCTACAAGGTCTAGTGCAGGTTGGCCTTGAACTCCTGCATTCCAGGCTGGCCTTGACCTACTGGCAATCCTCCTGCCTCAGCCTCCTGAATGCTGGGATGACCGGTGTGCCCCACCTTGCCCGCCAGTGTTTGTATTCTGAGAATGTAAGTGATGAGTGTATGAGCCCCTCTGTCTTGTGGCTGGGGATGACCGTGTGTTTCCAGATACTCATGTGTGAGTGGAAGAGTGTGACTTCTGTCCATGCAGAGGTTTGGGGAGACACGGGGGCGGGGCGTTCCATGCAGGAGGGGGGCTGTTCCAAGTGGGGCTGTGTGACTGTGCCGGGTTTTTGCAGACGTCTTCGGGGATATTCTGGCATCTGAGTATTTGTTGTGGGGCTCCGGCAGTGTGCAGGTGAGGATGCGCTGTGTCTCAGGATTGGTGTATAAGCGTGTGAAGCTGGTGGTGCACACGTGGTGTAGGTGTGACAGTTTTTAAAAATGTGTTGTGTATCCAGGTGGCATGCTGGGAATCCACAGACGCCATCAACTCCGTGGTTGAAAATGTTTGAAAACAGTTCTGTGTGGACTGAACCGTGGGTAGACTTTCTCCTGAGTATTCTCCAAATGATACAGTATGACCTCTAGTGACAGCTTCAGACACATTGGTTGTTACAAGTTACCTGGAAAAGTGTAAAGACTACAGGAGAATGACTTGGGTTGTGTGCATTTCTTGGAAGAGCTTGGCACCCCAGGATTTGAGCATCTGTAGGGGTCTCCGGAGTCCATTTTCTGGAGGGTTGGGGGGAGGGGCTTTCAATCTGTCAGCCGGGTGTGGTAGTGAGGCTGAGGCAGGAGGATGGCTGCCAAGTTGGAGACTAGTTTGGGGTACATAGTGAGACTATCTCAAAAAGCAGAGAAAGAAATTTCTATTTTCGAATGCATTTATCAGTGTGATTTCTGCATATTTGCACAGGAACTCCATATTTGCATACTAACACAAATATATTTGGGGGTGCTACGAATCTAATGATGTGTCCCTATAGCGATGTGTGTGAATGTGTTTTGTATACAGACACTTGGGTACATGCCTATAACCCTTTAGCATTCCCAGGTAGGTTGGAAATTAACACACAACGTGTACTACTTGTGTATGTACACGCGTGTCTGGTCCTCTCTCCCTCACTGTGGAGCCCAGGCTGGCCTGGAACTCACAGCAGTCCACCTGCCTGAGCCCCCCCTGGGGCTAGGACCACTGGTGTGCACCACCATGCCCAGCTGCCAGTGTTTTCTGAATGCAAACTGCGTTTCGAGTGAGTTTCTGTGTGTATTTGTGCTGATTGGGCGTGTCTGGGTGCTAGAATCTGACTGCAGGCAAGTGTCCGGGTCTCCACCAGTGTGTGGCCGTGTTGATGGATTGCGTGTGTGTAACGGTATTTGTGAGACCCAAGGTGCGCTGGGTGGTGGACTCTATCCCAGGGAGTGTGAGATTGCGCATTCACAACTACAGAGGGAAGCCAGGCTCCGTGGCACGTGCCTGTCATCCCAGCGCTTGTGAGGCTGAAGCAGGAGGCTCGCCATGAGATGGAGGCCAGTCTGGACTACCCAGCGAGACTGTCTCAAAAAACAAAACAAAAAATTAGAGGGGGTTACAAACTGTGCACAACCAGGACTGTATAACATGCTTCAGCAGCGAAAATCAAGATCCCCTGGGCCCCCAGGACATGTGTTGCACACGTGTGTGAGGCATGGGCTTGTAGCCAGGCAGGGTGGGTGTGCCCCAGGGGAGCTGGCGGTTGCACTCCCGCCTGGATGCGCTGGTGCAGAGCCTGTGCGCCCCGGGTGTGGTGACGCCCCGCGCGAGGTCCTCCCGCAGCCGGCCGCGGTTCCCTCGCCTCGGCGCCCCGGCCGTCAGGGCTCCAGCCGGCCCAGGAGGCTCCAGGCGGGCGGGCAGGCCGGTCCGTCACGCCCCTCGCCCGGAGCGCGCTCGCTTTGGCCCGGGAGGTTTCTATGACCTCGGGGGTCCCCAAGGACAGGCAGCATCCCCCGCCGGCTGTGCACACTCCGGGCACGCCAGGCGCGCACGCGGGCACAAGCCTGGCGTCCCAGGAGGGGCTGCCAGGGGCGAGGGTGGGCGAGGAGCAGGGCCGGAGCCGCGGGCGCCGGGGCCTCGGCCGGCCCAGCCCCCACACCGGGCCGACCGGAACGCCAGGCTGGGCCCGCCCCGCCCACACGCCGCGGAACCGGGTCCGCCCGCCCCGGCCGCTCCCGAAGCCGGGCTCAGACACGCCGGCTCCGCGGTGCGCTGTGCGCGGTGCGCGGTGGGGGCCCCGAGCGGGCTGCCACCGCTGGGCGGGCGCGGGGGTGCTGTAGGTTTGTAGGTTTGGGCACGCGGAGCCCCCTCTTAAGCCGTCGCGATCGCGGCCTGGGGTGGGACTTCTGGCTGCGCCCAGCATCACCTCACCCAGCCGGCACCAACCCCAGCGTAGTAGCTCAATCTCTGCAAAAACCCTAAAATATGACTTTGAGGGAAGTTGGTTTTTCCAGGGCTGGGCTGTTGTTTTGGGGTTTGGGTTTTCTGAGACAGGGTCTCACTTTGTAGTTCAGGCTGGTCCTGAGCGCACTATGCAGCCCAAGCTGGCCTCCAACTCACGGTGACCCCCCTGCCTCGGCCTCCCTAGTGCTGGGACGGCAGGTGTGCGCCACCAGGCCCGGCTTGATCTTTTCTGTTTTTCCTTTGAGATAGCATCAGGCTCAGTTGCCGGGGATGGCCTGGAACCCATGGGCTCAAACCTTTGCTGGCTACTTCGGGCTCCTGCCTGAGCGGAAAGGCCTGTAAAACCGAAGCACAAGTTTATTGGGCGGAGCTTTAATTGGTAAGTCGAGGGAAGACCAGCCAGGGCTGCAGGGAGACACTCAACGGACACAGGACACAGGCGTCCAGACGGGCGCCCCGTCGGGCGTTGGCCAGTGGAAGGGGCCCCAGAGCGTCTCCGCGCTGGCGTCTGATCCTCGGCTCAGGCTGGGCCCTCTCCTGGTGATCTCGGCCATGCGGGGTCCGCGTGTCCTGGGGTTCTGGGCGATCACAGGTTCAGGGCAATGTTAGAGACTTCCAGGCCTCCTAAATGTCCCCGAAAACGCCCCTTCCGGTGACCTCAGGCCTGAAGGGGAGATTGTGTAAGCGCAGGCTCGGCAACCTCGTCTGGCCGACCTTCAGAGCGATACTCTCTGGATGATTAACTGATCTAGATGCGAAGCTGAGAGGAGATCGGACCGCGATTCACAGTGACGGCGGTGCGGTGCGGAGGGAGCAACCCTGGTTCTGCTGTTGGCTGATTCTTGGGTCCGCGTCGGCCGAGGAGAGTCACGGATCGGACCAAAAGTGGCATTTAAGTCCCTGGGGTCCTGGCACAACACAGACAGCCTCCGTGACCAGCGGGGAAGGGCCAGGATCCCGCTGTCCTCCCTTCCGATGGTGATTCCCGACTGTGTGACAGCTGGGGAGTGACTGTCCTGCCTCAGCCTCCCAAGCAGGACGGACCACAGATTCATAACCCTGGCCCAGCAACTCTGAGACAGCGAGGGCGATGGCCGGATTGCAGACGAACATCAGTGTCACATGTGGGGACACAAGGAGGACGCGGGCAGGGGGAGGTGGGCCCGGATCCACCGGTGCTGTGGCCGTGTCACCTGGCAGCAGGGCCCACCGTCTGGACACCTGTGATCCTTGTGTGAGGCATAAAAATAAACGCGTATCTTTTTGAGACAAGGTCTTGGTATATAGTTCAGGCTGCCCTTGGAAGTGCACGCCTGGAACCCTGGCACTGGGGAGATAAGGCAGGAGCACTGTGCGTGGCCGGCCTGGGATACACAGTGAGTTCAAGCCAGCCTGGACACAAAGTAAAACCCTGTCTCAAAAAACAAAACCTAAGGAGGGCCAGGGGTTGAGGTCAGTGGTCCTGGTGCCTGTCTTGCAAGCACAAGGTCCTGAGTTCAATCCCCAGTTATCACCTACAACAATGCCGAGTGTGGTAACACAACCACCAGCAACCAGAACCACATACCACAGTGCTGGGCCTGTAACCCAGCACTCAGGAGGCAGAGGCAGGAGGATTACTGTGAGTTCAAGGCTACATAGTGAGCTCACGGCCAGCCTGACCTGCAAAGCGAGACCCTGTCTCAAAAAAAAACCAAAACAAAACAAACAAACAAACAAAAACCCCCCATGTACTGGGGATTTAGCCCAAGTGGTAGGACACCTACCTTGGAAGTACCAGGGCCCAAGTTTGATCCTTAGTACTGCAATAATTAATTAATTAATTTAAAAATAAAAAGAAATTAAGGAACAACCAAGGAACTATCAATAACAAAAACTTACAAGGCTGAACAAGTCAGAAAGGGGCCCCCGAGCCAATTGCTAAAGTCCCCTTTGCCAAAACTGCTGAACAGTAAAATAGGTCAGATGGTCTTGGTCACAACACATAGGGTACAGTAAGTATTCCTGAGTCCATTCTGATATAAATAAATGATCACATCCGCCTCCTGGTGGCGCATGCCTAGAATCCTAGCACTCAGGAGGCTGAGACAGGAGGATTGCAGTGAGTCGAAGGCCAGCCTGGGCTACACAGTGCGACTCTATCTCGAATAAAAACAAAACAAAAAGATCAAATAAACTAACCATCCGGACAAGAAGCAAACTTCTCATGCAGGAGAATCCAAATGGTGTGTATGGATCCTCTGTTCTGTGGGGTGGGGCCAGGATTCCACATTCCTGTGAGGGCAGAGGCTCTGCGGACAGAGAGACAGAGGCAGAGGGAGATCAACCTACGCTGCCACCGAGACTGATCACACGAGTTGGGCCAGTTATCAAGGTCAAAGCCCCGGCCCTGAATCAAGGGCTCAGTCACCAGGGGGCGGAGACCAGCCCCGACCTCCGTCTCCCGCCGCCTCCTCCCAGCCACACGTTCCCAGCCAAGATTCTCACCAGAGAAACACGGCGCGCGAGTCACGAGCAAACAGAAGACAGACACCAGGACGCCGGCCCTGGACCCGGATGAAGGCGAGCCCTGTTCACAGGGGGTGGAGACATCTGGGCTGCGAACGTGGGCTGATGAAAATAAAACAAACACACCAACAGGCCGGACCTGTCCTCTTCCAAGCTGCAGAGCTCGTCGCAGACAAGCGGTGGCTGTCGCCATGAGTGGGAGTCGCAGCGCGGTGAGGCCTCGGGCTCCATTCCCAGCTCAGAGGAGGGAAGCTCCTGAGGCTGGGGTCCCAGGGCGGGGAAGGGCGGAGGGGACCCACTGGGGAGTCCTGTGAAGCGTGGCCCGGTGTCGACAGCGAGGTGCAGGCAGGAAGTCCCGGCTCGAGGTAACAAATGTGCTGGTTGTCATGAGGGTACAAGACCCTCATAGCAGGCAACTGCGGCCGCGTTCGTGGGTGTCAGGGAGAGGAAGGAAGGCATGGAGACCCTCTGCTAAGTGTTCCCATTTTCTGTAAATTTAAAACTACTCCAAACCAGGCGTGGGGGTGCACGCCTGTCATCCCAGCACTCAGGAGGCTGAGGCAGGAGGATTGCAAGTCTGAGCCCAGCCTGGGTAACTCAGCAAGACTCTGCTTCAAAATTAAAATGTAAACGTACAAATACACAACCGAGAGACAGTCTGAAGCGTGTCCTTTGTGCTTGATGGAAGAATATTCGGTCTACTCCCCAGCCTCCCGCCCTCTCCTCCCCACCCCCACAGAAGAGAGTTCAGGGCAGACAGAAGCTGGTCTGGGGTCTCAGTCTTCGGGGCTGTGACCCATGCCAACCACAAGGACTAGCCCCGGGAAGAACAGGAGAAAACCACGCACATGCCCCCTTCCAGGACCCCACAGCTCGGACCCGGGACCCTGCAGACCTGGATTCCCGAGCAAGCGGGGATGCAGATGTGAGAGTCAGAGCAACGGCAGCTACGGTGAAGCCACGAGGGAGGCCGAAGCCAGGGAAGGGAGAGGGGAGAGGGCAGTATTTGGGTTTTCCATGGAGTGGGAGGAAAACCAGACAGGGCTTCCGAAGAGGAGAGCGGCCGTCGTGTCCAGAGCTGGCCCGGAAGTGCGTGCGGTAAGAGTCGAGTGCGACTCGCTAGATGTCCTTGCTAGATGCGGGGACACGGCGCTCAGTAGTGGCCTTGGTGGAAATAGTCTCAACAGTGTGTGGCATTGAAGAGGCAAAGGGACACGGGGAAGAGGCAGATCAGGAAACGAGCCGGGTCGGGGTGCCGCCCGGAGTTAGCGCTCGCGGCATCTCCAGCCCTGGACTCTGCTTCCTCAGTGCTGCACAGAAGCCAAATCGTAGGTGTCTTCGTGCAGCCCCTCAGCTAAGCTGTCCTCTCCCTCCTGGTGACGTGACCCCGTCATCCCACTACTGGGGAGGCTGAGGCAGGAAGATCATCGAAAGTTTGAAGCCAGTCTGAGCTACATACACATAGTGAGTTCAAGGCCAGCTGAACCACTTAGCAAGATCTTTAAAAAAAATCCTTCAACTGAGCTAATCCAAAACTACCAGAGTTCACAGAATCTTGCTTCTCCTCGAGTCCTCCGCGAACATGGAGCTCACTATTGAGAGAAGCTTTCTCCTCTGCTAGCTGAGCTGCACTTATTTTGTTTGTTTTGACACAGTCCTGCCTTTGTGACACATTGTCCCGGCTGACCTTGAACTTCGGATCCTCCTGCCTCAGCCTCCCAGGGTGCTAGGATTACCACAGTTTTTCTTTAGTAGAATCACGAGTCCAGGAGGCGCTCAACTGATATTTACGGACTTATTTCCCTGTCTTCTTGGGAGTTTTTGAGGCCCCATTTCCCTCTCACTCACTCTCCTTGCTTCCTGTTAAAGTACATGATATGTCCCAGACATGAACATGATTGATAACTGTTGGACTCTGGAGTGATTGATAATAATGAGATTTTTCATCTGAGGTTATTATTATTATTTTATTATTTCAGACAGAATCTGTCTCTGTAGCCCAGGCTGTCCTTGAATTCTCAAGAATCCTCCTGCCTCAGCCTCCTGAGTGCGGGGATGACAGGCGTGTGTCACCACACCTGGTATATTTTGAGTTATGTTAGCTCGCAAAGCCCAGACTGTGTGCTGCTGGCTGAGGACACACCTGGCTGGAGACAGACACAGCCTCTGTCTTCCTGGCACCTCCCTTCCAGTGGAAGGCGGGCGCTGGTACTTACTGTCACACGTCCGGTCACGGTTCCGGGACGAGGAGCTGCCGAGTGAGGTGAGACCGGTCCCCCGAGCTACAAGGAGGGCTTGGTGTGTAACACGCCTGCTACAGCTACACCGGAGGATAAAGCTAATCACAGAGTCACTCGGTAAATAAACTGTCCCCTGGAGGCACAAGACTGTCACCGGGAGGGACCTGTACCCACACCCGGGAGCCCTGCGCACACTCACTGGGCAGGGCCACGTGACTCGTTTGGGCCAAAAGAAACTATGACCACAGCAGAGGCTTGGAGCGCATGCGCATACTGAAATGACGCAGGCGCTCTCCCTCAGACTCAAGACAGCACAGAGAGCGTGGCGCACGCCTGTCATCCCCGCGCTCAGGAGGCTGAGGCAGGAGGATCGCCACAAGTTCGATTCCCACCTGGGCTGCGTGTAGGGTGAGTTGAAGGCTCGCCTGAGGTACATAGCAAGAAGCTGTCTCAGGACAAGGAAGAAAGAAAGGAGAAAAAATATAACTAATCTAAATAATCCTGTGTCTAGTCAGTAAGTGGAGTTTGTTCCATCCAAAGCCTTAGAACGTTTGCCATAAAAGAACTGTGCACCCCAGGCTTCATGGTAAGTCCCATGAATGTGCAAGAAGGAACTACTGCTGTAGGGCTGGGCATTTAGCTCAGTGGTTCTGGCGCCTGCCTTCCAAATACAAAGTCCTTGGTTCAGTCCCCGGTAACCACATACAACACTGTTTGTTGTGGTGGAGACCCACAGCCAGCAGCAACCAGTACCACACACCACAGTGCCGGGCGTGGTGGCTCACGCCTGTCATCCCAGCACTCGGGAGGCAGAGGCAGGAGGGTTGCTGTGATGTCAGCTGGAGGCTGAGCTCAGGGCCAGCCTGAACTACAAAGCGAGACCCTGTCTCAAAAAATATAGATATACAGACAATGAGAAAAACGTGATCACATACACCAAAAAATCTTGTGTACAAAAAGGCTGCTGATCTTAATAAGTTTAGCAAAATTGTAGAAATCCATACATAAAAAATGAGTTATAGGTCTGGGGATTTAGCTCAAATGATTCTGCACTTACCTGGCAAGCATAAGGGCCTAACTTTGATCCCTGGTGCCATGAAGAAAAAAAAAAAAAAAAAA
>PVIR01027854.1:0-22506 GCA_004026965.1 Petromus typicus
AAAATTCATGTCACTGACATAATCCTTAATATTTTATATATAAATGATATCATTATCAAAGTTTTTCTTTCATAAAGTATAGCTTTGAATTATCACTGATATACTCTTGTATAACTTGCTTTATGTGAAAAAGGATAATTTAAGTTTGAAAATATTTTAAATAGACTTTTACTATGATTGTTTATCATGGATTAATTAAATTGTACATATAAAAACATACAATACATATATAGAGAGAGTACACAATTTAAAAATATATATTAAAGCTAAAGCAATGAAATCTCCTCAAGAACTTTATAAAAATTGAGGACATAAGGGCATGTTTTATTTTCAGTATTCCTGGAGGAGTTAAAATATTTAAGAAGTAAATAACTTGTTATATAAGATAAATTCTGTACTGAACTTACATTTACATTATCTGCTGAAAGTATGTTTCATTTTGCTTCATTGTAGCCTATGAATAATTGACTCACATTTTCCACTTTTTCACAGTTTATGTCACAGAAATTTGATTCCCAATTTTGCTTTATTGTTTGCCATTCATTGATAAGACACACCCTATCCTAAAGTAGGTTTAGCTCACTGCCTTGCAAACATAAGTTTGTGAGTTCAATACTATATAATTTAAACTTCTCTAAACATTCAAAGGAGAGTAATCTCTGATAATAGTATGCCACTGAATATTGCATATAAACTATAACTAAATCAAAAATATAGATAGACATTAGCAAAATAATATTGAATGAAAAAATCTTGGAAATATACATATCTTTTTCATTAGATTTTAAAATTTTATATGCTATCTTATATAACAGATGTACACACACACACACACACACACATACACACACACATATACATACATCCATATATATATGGAATATATATATATATATATATGTGGAATATATATATATATATATATATATATGTGGAATATATATATATATATATATATGTGGAATATATATATATATATATATATATATATATATATATACACTTATGCATGTATTTATATGAGCATTCCAAAATTTATATGACCATTATAAGGTGTCCAAAATTAAGCAGATTTTTTGAAGAGAAAAGTCTTCATTTCAGGATAATTAGGAATGTCTTGAAACACATCTGCACGGCAATTTTAGGGTCTGTATTAATAGGCACAGGCAATTTATTGATGAAAAACAGTCATGACAGGATTAACAGGAGATTAAATTCTTCAGGAAAAAGAAAAATCAGTTCATTTTGAAGCGCATAAGATCAAAGCATGCCTGAGATAATTATTGGATTAATTTAAACCAAAGGCTGTATTCATGATTGACTTGGAATGTGTATAATAGAGTCAAGGTGGATGGAAATAAATTATGCATCTTTACTGAAGCGTATTGAGAAAAAGCACCAAATTTTATGAAAGCATGACATTCCTCTCCCTTTATTTCCGAAATTATCTCTTGGTATATTTTATGTCTATATATTATCTACCTATTTATTTACTTTTCTGATTGTATGTTTTTATTTACCTAAAATTCTATTTTTCACTTAATTGGAGCTGGCAAGCACTGTCTCTTGACCTCTCAAATAATGTACTGGTAAATTGAAAATATGATCTTTGCAAAATACACCGTAGATATAAATGGAAGGTATTTTATTATATTTTATCTATATTATCTTTATGGAGTCCAGTGTTCTTCAACATATATTAACAAAGAAATGTATTCCAATTTTTTCTTAGCCTCATTAGTACATATTTTTTAAAATGAAATTTTTGCTAAGCGTATTTTATTTAACCAAGTCTTTTGTATATTTTGTCCATTTTTTCCCATAAATTAATTAAAATATTAAAATGGTTTGACTCTATACTGAAAATTTAGAAAGCTTCAAACAAAAGAAATGTACAGTAATGCTAATATGAAACTCTAGATAGACTCACAAAGGCACTGAATCTTGAAGAATGTAAATTTCTAAACACTAATCAAATCTACCAACTGCATTTCCTTTCATTGACTTGACAAATAAGCACAGAACACTTAACATGAAGTGGGCATGGTCCCAAATCCATGAGTTTATCAGTAAATAAAATAGTGAGCTGATACTCCTCCAGGGAGCGCACATACACACACACACACACACACACACACACACACACACACCCCAAAAGAAAATCAAAACAAAACAAAACAAAAACAGCAAATGTGATGTATAAGAAAGATATTTGGAACATTTAATGGGAAAAATACAATTTTAAGAATATATATAATATAAGTGTGAGGTGGAGAGTTATGTGAAATGTTTAGTAGTGTGGCTGGATCTGATTGAGAAGAGAGAAGGGCTCAGCATCGAACTAGGAATGACAGTTGAATTATAGGTGGTAGAAAGAGGCCAGAGCCTGGAAACACAAGGAAGAAAACGCGAAGGGAGGAGGACACCGTCTGATACTTAAACCACAGGAGGTCAGTTTGGCTCAAATTCAGGGCAGAAAACAAATAGGACGGCTGAAGGCAAAACGTGAGGCTAAGGTATGGCAGAGCCAGGGATCACCTGGGCACTGGCTCTGTGGACGTGTAAAGGTGGGCAGGATGCCAATCCCTAACAGTATGCATTTCAAAAGGGTACGTGGCAGCTGTTATACTGCGGGGACTATCTCAGTAACTCCTATGAATGCTGTAATGAAACCATCGTGGAAGTGTTTCCCTCAACTCAGCACCCGAGGTGATGTCTCCATACACAGACTATCACAGTGAATACAAAATAAAATTATTTCCCTGAGTGCCAATGGAAGAACAACTCCCAAGTGGCCTTCATCGTGGTGATTACATCACTCTAAGGATCACAGTACCCTTTTTAATATGTGCATGACTATCCTCAGGAGTCACTGACCTGTGGAGACACACTGGAATCGACACATCACCATTTGTGGAGAGTTAGTGGCCAGATCAGCTAGATATTCCACAACATTTTTTGGTATATAAGAAAAACTACATTATGTCATTGAAATTGATACTGAATAAACAAGGCTATAAACTATTTTATACTCTGAAGACATTCAAAGAGAATATTATCATTTCAGGTATAAAAATGATTATTTGTTCAAAATTGTACTTTTAAAGCTATTCAGAATATATTCTAATGAGCCTCCAATTTAATTTCATTTATTAAAGTGCTGTTTATTCTGTTTATTGTAGAAGACTTTATTTTTTAAATAATATGAGAATTTTAATAACTGTATAATTCCACTGAAAATGGAATTATATATTTGAAAATTGAATTATTGCTTTTATAAGATAGAATACTTACATGTTTTATTTATTAGGGAATATTAAAATTTATTCACTTTAATGTTTTATGATCTTCTACTTACTATTTTCCTCATCTTTATTTTTTAAATTCTAGTCGTTATTGGTACATTATGAGTACACATCATCATCACATTCAACACTGACAGTTTGTACATGAATATACCAAGACTTAATTCTCATTTTCCCCTCCATCTACACACCTGCAACCCCTACCCCCTATATACATAAGCTTTGTTTCCTTTATTTATTATTATCACATTATTTATTCCTTTGATATTTAGTATCGAGAACCAAGGACAATTCAAAAATGGGCACCTGAAATTAACAGATACTTTTCAGAGGAAGAAGTAAGAGCAGCTAAGAAGCATATGAAGAAATGCTCGATATCACTGATAATTTGAGAGATACAGATGAAAACAACTCTGAGATTTCATCTAACTCCACAAAGAATGGCTGCTGTTTCTGAATTAGCTAGCAACAAATGTTGGCGAAGCTGTGGAGATAAAGGAACACTTTTCCACTGTTGGTAGGAATGTAGAATCTTACTCCTCTGTTGAAATCAGTGTGGATATTTCTTTAAAAGCTAGGATTGGAGATCCCATTTGACTCAGCCATCACTCTGGTAGGTATATACACGAAAGAATTAAAAGTTTCATATCACAGAGACATATGTGCACTCGTGTTTATAGCAGCTCATTTTGTGATTGCTAAATCTTGGAAACAACCAAAATGTCCATCAACAGGAGACTGGATGAAGATGTAGTTATTTTATAGAATGGAATATTATTCTGCCATTAAAAATGATAAGACTGAGTCATTCATATTCAAATGGATGCATCTTCAAGACATTTTCAAAAGTGAAATAAATAGGTCACAGATGTGTAAACATCTTTTTTGAATTCTACTTTCTGTGTGTGTCATTTTTTAATGCCAATTTAAAATCCTTGTCATTCAAAAGAACTTATTCCTGTGCTGTTATAAATATAACACTAGAGATCTAGTTTAAAGGTCAATATAAAACTAGAGGTCTAATGTCAACATTTTAAACTTGTACCATAAACTGTAATAATCAGTTGGAATATTTTTGAATATATATTTTTCACTTACATTGACAGAGTTTCCCCTTGAATTAATCACTGTGAAAAGCAGTTAGCACACTCTACATGGAAGAACATATTTCATGAATTCAGAGTGCTGAGCTCTCTAATCAGATTCTACAGTTTGATTAGTATCTTTAAAGAGTACAGATCATACGTATGAACAACATCAGCAGTAAGAGAGGTAAAATGTGTTTGAAGATAAGCAAAGAATGGACAATATTTTTAAGTGAAAAACTTGAATTTACAATTTTTTTTCTAATATGTTATGATGATTTTATTCCATGACCTGTGCACAGACAGCATGTAAAGCCTTCATGATAAATATTACTTCCTAGATAGTATGGGCCAGGAAAGAATCCACAGCTTGTTAATTAGTCCCTAAAAACTATGTATGTAAATAGCATGTAAATGGTAAGCCATTTCTACTACTTGAAGGGTATTAAAGCTCATCTCTTTTGCAAGACCTAGAACTAATATAAAGAGTGCAAGATATCTGAGACATTTTTGTCATTGTTTTTATGAATACTGGAGTATATTTTTTCTTCCTGGAAAACAGCATGTAGTGCAACCTCAGTGTGTAAACTGAAGCATGATTGGATATATGTGCAAAAGCACTGGTTTTGAAAAGCGATATGCCTTGAGAAAATAAATCAATTGAGAAACTAGAATCCAAGAGTTCCTGAAAACATTTTTAAATAACATTTAATTTGCTGCAATTAACGCACCTGAGGGCCCAAGTTGACCCACTAGGTCACCTTCATGTACTGTTCAAGAACTCTAACATCATAATAAGTAGAATGTGTGTGTGTGAAAATACTCTGGCAAGTTCTTCCAATGATTTTTTTAAAATTTACTAAAATGCTATGATAATATCAAGAAAAAATAAATATTTCTCTCATACCAGTTATGTGAACTGCTGGGATTATAACTAGTATTTAGAAGCTGATATATTTCTATTTTTCTTTCTTACCCATATTTAGTTCATTTTGTGTTTCCGTGTGTCCAGGGGCCCAAATATAATTGGAAGTATGTTCCTTGCATGCTCAAATCACTTTTTGACTAAATCAAACTAAGATAGTGTGAAAAACACAACATCCTAAAACATTTCCTAAATTATTCTTTTTTTTTTAATTTAAAGTGATCTTAGAATGAGTAAATCATTAAAAGATACAGTGTGTAAATCCTTAGATTTAAATATGATTAGCTTTTCTACAAACATAGGGAAAACTGTTTAGAAAATGAAAGAAACTTTGCCTTTCAAGTATTTAACTGGTTAAATAAGAACGAGTGCCACTATCATTTGTGTTTTATGAGAATGTTTCAATTGAATATTCCTTAATTATCTCAGAAAATACTCACTATAAATTGTGTTCAGCAACCCTGTCCTCACACAGTTTCCCGGTGTGGAGACTTGTATTCTGTGATATTACAAAGGATAAAGTGCTGAATGTGAGAAGTGTTTTTCACTGCTAGGAACTTCGGACTCAGAAAGGAGAAATGCAGTCCTAAAAGTCATTCTAATTAATAGAAAATAAATTGTGAAGGCTTTTAGTTTTTCAATGCCCTGTTCAAACCTGGAGACTCTAATAGCAGTCATTTCTTTGCTCGCCACTCTTCTTGCAGCACCAGCATGAGAATTTTTTTTACTCATGTAGTTTATGTCAATGCAATTCTTTTCTAGTTGACATGTGTATTATCTGTTGGTGTAAAATCCATGAGACACCATACTTACAGAGTTGAAATTCTTGGCCTCAATTCTTGGTCTTTCTAGAAGTGAATACTGTAATTCTGTGTGGTTTGGTGCCTGTATTTTCCATTCCATCTTCCAGTTTTTAAAATGTAAACTTTTTGTTTTTCTTTTGGTTTAGTTTTCATACCCATCCCTAAGAATATTTACTCTATTTGTTCATCTTGATCACTGAGTGGTTGAATGAATATGTATTGAAAAATTAAAATATATTTAGTCTGTTTTTATTGTGAAAGCTTTTGAAATTTTGGAAATTTTCAGATGATACATTGACAAACTGGTACCTGAACAAATCTTGAAATGGAAAGGTAAAATTGTCTCTATGATAAAATATATATCTAGTAATGTACAATGTGTAGGCAAAGCTATGTCAGTTTACTAAAACCTGAGATTTTGCAACAGCCAGGGAAGGGTAAAATAAAAGCAGCTCATTTTACTGAATAAATTATAGTGTCATTCTTGAGAAAATCCATTTACACATAAGTGCTTTGAGTTGTTCTTTTTCTTGGTATATTTCCTGTAGCTAAACTTCTTGCCCACTGGACCCTTTCCAAATCTTTTTATTACAAGTAATAAAATTATAGAAATGTTCTATACTAACACTTTAGAGTAAGTCTTCATTTCTTTTTTTGAATTTTATAATTGCACCTCTGAAGGTTTTTTTTCTGATAATTGTAAAGAAAGAAATCAATGTTTCCTCCTGCCAAAATAACAAAATGTAATACTGTTAGTGATCCAATTAAACACAGCACTAATGTAAAAAACTGTTAAATATTAATATTTATTTGTATGAAATTATTTAAACAGAAGTTTTTCAATATGACTTAAAAGAAAGATTAGAAAAAACTTTAAGCAGACAAATATTTATTATTTAATGGCAATTTTGATAAATGCCAAAATATAAGAAATAGGTGAAGTGATTCAAATTTAGAAATATAAATTCTACATATGTGGGCATTAAATATTTTTGGGGCAGTATATGATCGTTAGAAGTTGAGAAAGGTAAGGAGAAAAATAGAAAAAATGGGGATTAAGTACTGAATAAACACAGAAGCAAAAAAATGAAACTGTGTGAATTAATTTAAATAACCTGTTACATGATTTATGACTGAACATAAGCAAGGAGCTAAAAGTCTCCAAATATGAAACAACGATGAGGAAATGAAAATGCTAATAACATTGATTTTATTTGGAGATACATATTGTACACATGTACTGAAATATCTTACTAAGCCTTAGATATGTGCATGCTTCTATAAAAAGTTTTTAAAAAGTGGAGCTAGAAATTTTAAATTATTTTTCATACATCACAATGCATATTATAAACATAGTAAATTATCATATTGCACACTGTAAATTTATGAAGTAAAAATGTGATAATGAACTAATAGAATTATAAAAATAATGACTGGTGAAATATCAAATGTTTCTGTTCTGTGTTTGGAGATTATATATATAATTTTCCATACATAGAGGGACATGTGTCACCTAGCCAGACTCCCCATTGCCTTTCTCTGCCTTCTCCCACAGCCCCATTTCACTACTGAATTTACTCACTTGGGACTGCTTGAAAAGACTCTGATTTCTGTCCTCTGGGTTACTATAATTTGTTGGTCACAAAGGTCTACGGCAGAAAGGCCTTCAAGTATCTTTATTTTTATTTTTATTTTTATTTTTTTTTTGAGACAGGGTCTCACTTTGTAGTTCAGGCTGGCTCTAAGCTCAGCCTCAAACTCACATCACAGCAATCCTCCTCCCTCTGCCTCCTGAGTTCCGGGATTACAGGTGTGTAATATATATATTACATTATAGGTTGGGCATGGTGGCTAACACCTGTAATCTCAGCACTCGAGAGGCAGAGGCAGGAGGAGTGCTGAGTTCAGGAATGAGTTCAGGACCAACTTGAACTGTAAAGTGAGAACCTGTCTCAAATTGTAACAAAAAAGTAAGGAAACAAATTTTATATATATGGGGGGGTGGTAGGGTGGGTGGGGCTATGGGAAAAATGAGAATTAAGTTGTGTCTTATACTGGTACAAATCTCCATTATGGAGTGCAATCATGATGTGTATATTTAATGTACCAATAAAGATAATTAAAAAAAAAAAGGGTTAGGTGGGGTCAGGAAGAGAGTAATGTGATAGTTGGATCTTTGAGATGAGAGCTATCTTTAATAGCTTTGTGATAAAACGTTAATGTCCCAGAAGTGATAGAAAATATGTTTTCAAAATGTTAGTATGGAAAAACATTGGATAAAGCAGACTTTAGATCAATACAGATTTATATGGCTGCATGTAAATCTATATTTATTCCAAAATAAATGTTCATTTAAAAGTGAGACATGGAAATATCTACAGTCTTGTCATAACTTTCATGCAACTATATTCAATCTAGCTCCATTCATCTTAGGATGATTATTATATTTCTAGAAAAACTGAATGGAAAACTAAAGAAAAATAAAATTTTGATTTTTTTTTCAAATTTGTTGTCAAATAAAATAATAAACTTGTGTGTGGAATATTACTTTTAAGGGAAAGTTAGAAAAATGTGTTGAGAAAGATATAACTATTCTTTGCCCAGTTAATATAATTTATTTAGTTGTTCATTTCTTTTTGTTCTAAACTAAATTGCCCAATTAACTAGAGATAACAAGGTCATTTGGCTGTAGAATGTAGAAGTGGAATCCAGATCCATAAAAAATAAAAAATGATAAATCATAATCATGATAAATCATAAAAAATGATATAATGAATCATTCAACATGAAATTTTATTAGCAGTTTTGCTATGATGTCTGGTTATTAGCATAGTCTGTTTATTCACATTAGTATGCCATGCATAAATTTACAGATGCCAATTATAGGAAACTTTCAAGGCTGGTCTGTTGGAACCAGAAAAATGTTGATCAACAATTTCTTAGAGTTTACCTTTCCTGGATGAGATATAACAGACAACTCTTTCAGTGAACAGTCAAACCTGAAGAAGGTTGGGCTGGAGAAAATGAAGTTGAAAACCTGAGCTGGATCACTTCACTGCTTTGCTGCACCCCATGTGTGCAGTGCTTTCTTTTAGCTTTATTTGGTAATTAAAAGTCTTACATCTTTTTTATCAGTGGATGCAGGATGAAATCTTCATCTTTGGCAGAAATTATCTTTTGTTATATTTTCAAAGTGAAAATTTAGATGATGCATCTAGATGTGAATTGATTTACTAGATTGATGGAAATTGGACTCAGTGTCTAAGCAGCATTCTTCAATTTATTTTGATTATCTGAAAAGTCATGAAAAAGTTTTGTAGGATACTAATTTTTACTGACACAGATAAATATAGTAGCTATATTGTTATGATATAAACAAACATTTCACACACTTTTATTGGTATAACTTAGTGTTGATATGTTAAATATTTGCTCTTTTAAATACAATATCCTACGTCAGGAATTCTGTCATATTTGGATTCTGTTAGTTCTGATGTTTTAAATCGGTCTTCACTGAATGATGCTTCAATTAGCACTTCTCCACGGAGGGAGATTTCCCAGCACTTGCCTGCTTCTCTGCCTTGTTGTTTTTCAAGAACAAGATTAATTAGTAGCCCCTGTGATTGTTTTTAAATGGATAGTTCTTTTCATCTTAAATCTGATTCTCTTGGAATGTGAACAAGCTTGAGTATAAAGTTTAAATGAATGTTAAATGAAAAAGAAAGTATAAACTGTCAGAAATCAAGCAACTATAGATAAAAGAATAAGAACATAATGCTTCGGTCAGAACCTTCACTGTAAGTGTCTCCTCTTGAGTAAATATTCAGTGGGTCAGATTTAAAGTAAAGTAAGAAGGTGCAATTTGTGATCAAAGTCAGAGTTAATCTACATGTATACTTATATGCTATTAA
This sequence comes from Petromus typicus, assembly GCA_004026965.1. NCBI lineage: Eukaryota > Metazoa > Chordata > Mammalia > Rodentia > Petromuridae > Petromus > Petromus typicus. The sequence continues at coordinate 10,030 of PVIR01027854.1, forward strand.
AAGGCAAGTATATCATCTGATTTTGAAAAAAAATGAACTGAATATAAATGTTAAGATGCATAAACATTCCCTTCATATTTTGTTTTAAATATAAGTTCACATATTTAACATGATATGCATATATACATAATCATACTTCATAATAAACGTAGTTATATTGCAACTAAGGACTATCTATACAAACAATTTTGATGTCACTGAGTGTAAATAGGGTTCAAATTGAAAGTTTTTCATTTAACTACATCGTGTTTTTCTGTCAACACAATTGACTCTATTTTTTATTTTCAAAAAGGCAGTACTGAATTCCTTAGAGAAAAAATAAAAGCGTACATTTCAGTATGAGATCATTCTGTTTCACTGTGCTTCAAGAGAGCTATCTTGGGCTGGGGATTTAGCTCAGTGGTTCTGGCACCTGTCTTGCAAGCACAAGGGCCTGGGTTCGATCCCCAGGAACCATATTCCATACTGGGTGTGGAGACTCATGTCCAGCAGCAACCAGTACCACATACCACAGTGCTGGGTGCGGTGGCTCACACCTATAATCCCAGCACTTGGGAGGCAGAGGCAGGAGGTTTGCTGTGATGTGAGTTTGATGCTGAGCTCAGGGCCAGCCTTAACTACAAAGGGAGACCCTGTCTCAAAAAAAAAAAAGAAAAGAAAAATAGCTACCTCCATGGACTTATTTGGTGATAAAAAGAAAGGATCATTGCAGTGATCTGTACAGTAAGTATTTAGATAAGGAAGGGTTAAATGGCTCTTTGACATGACCTAAGTAGCTAGATGTTTAAAACTGTTAGAAGAAGAGAAAGTGAGGTTGGGGTGAGTGTCAAGATAGTTTCAGGAGAATGTGACCTGTACTTTGATATTCTTGAACTTCCTTCCATTGGGACTGGCCTGACCCCAGAGATTTTAACCCACAAACATGGAGTTTGCAACTTGAAATGACTTTCTCCCTGAGTTGTAACTGTCCACTTTTGCTGTCAAATATTCCACAATGATCTGGCACATAAAATAATATTTTTCAGAGATGTTCTGAGCAATGTAGGAATTACAAAGTTAGACCATAGTGTTCTGCTAATATTCAGGAATAGTTTTAGAGAGGCCTAATATGAGTGATTGAGTCTTTTCACTTTAAGGAGTAAATAGAAGCACATTCTTCTTAGAGTCAATAAACCTTCTCTTCCCAATATCCAAAGAATCACAAATGCAAAACACAGAAATTATAGCTTAACAATATCTGACAGTGTCTACCAGTGTCAATAACTTCCACAATTCATTATGATTCAATATTACAGCACTAAACACCATCATTTTCTGTTGTCTTATAAATAATTAAGATCTGAGCAGTCATAAGGGAGAGATGTGAAAGAAATTACCAATATAGAAATATATATATTATGAGAGGAGTTGGATATTATACTTTTAATGAAATTATAGATTTTCTTCTGGTTTTTAATAATTTAGAAGCAGAACATACATAAAATGTGCTTCATTTTCATAGATTTTAAATAAATACAAACACACAAACACACACCACCCCCCACACACACGCGCACACACACACACACACACATATATATATATATTCCAACCAAATCAGGAGTGTCCTTAATGATTCTTAAAATTCTCAATTTAACTTCTAAGAAAATTAATTGCTATATACCATGTTCTGTGTTAAAACAACATGACTTTTTATTGTGTAGTTACTGGGGACAGCAGGGTAAAGTGATCTCATGCTTTTCATGACTCCCAGGTGTATAATAAATTGCAACTCTGCACAACAGCACTAACTAGAGACATTCAGTGAATTTCTTTATCTTGCTTTACAAAATTTTTAGAGGATGCAAGAGAACATGGGTGACAACAATAAGAATTTTCAACAGTAGGGCTCAGTGATCTTTGCATATAATTATTATAATTCAAAATATAAGGATGATTTTAAAATACTTACTTACAAATTTGAGACAAATTTGATAGAATATAAACCAGCAGATGATATTAGGTTGGATCACTGATAGTTTTAACAAGAACTGAAAATAAACATTTATACATTGTCCAAGTTCAGTGGACAACGGGAGAAATGAAATTCAATTCTATGCCTCAATCTCTTTTCTTTTAACAGTAAACCCATTGAGTTTGATGATTTTAGTACAGTAATTTTCTATACATAAGCTTCATAATGAACACATAATATTCCATTACAGTATTTAATTATTTTCTTCCTTTTTAAGAGCTTAATTCAAATTTTTAAAAACTTTTATCCTTATTAGTACCTGTCTGCAGAACACAATGCTTCTATTCCTCACCAGCAGTCAGTTCGTCCCGACCTCATGACCACAGCACATCTGAATTTAACACTTACTGTCCTTTCCTCTACACTCCCTGCATGCTTGGTCCCTATCACTTTATCAGAGATCTACCTCCTTAGGTTCTTTTTTTTTTTTTCTCTTCTATTTTGGTATTTATTTATTTTGGTTTTCTAATAAAGGAGTAACTATGTGATGTTTAAACTGCTCTAATTTATTTCATTCAACATTAAGATCTTAAGGTGTATCTATTTTCCTAAAAATTACAATTTGCTCTTCTTTATGGCAGAGATATGCACTATATCATCTTCCTTTTAATTTATGAATAATAAAAGCTAACTGATATATAGCAAAGAGATTGAGCAGAATGTATTACTTTTAAGGATATATGTCAACATGAATGAAATTTGATGCAGAAATAGATTTCTAGCACAATGAACAGCTAAGATGGAAGAAAAGCCCTCTAAAATTCCATGAACATTTGTAGGTTCTAAAGGTATGACAGGCAGAGACGAGTCTTGGAAGTAGTTATTCTACTGAAGTGATTGATCAGTGTGTATAAAAGGAAACTACACTATGTAGATGGGAAAAAGAAAGAAAACTTAATATTTCTAAATAAAAATTTTTCCATGTACATCTGAAACTAACAAGTTAGGAAAGTTATCAATGTGTTTTTCTACACAATGTTATGTTAATGTAATTATAATCTGTTTCTTATTTTGTGCATGTAGTTAATTTGCAGAGTTTTTTTTTTTATTTACAAGTGATTAACACTAGAACCATTCAGAATTTTATGGCAAGTGACTCAAAATGATACTTACCATAATTGACAAAGTGGTAGTTCACAGTTATAATTTTGTTGCTGCTCTTATAAAGTGATGAACTATAATATTATTTATGAACTTTGCTTTGACTTATCTGTGTTCACTGTATGTGATGATAGTTGAGGGCCGGGGGTTTAGCTCAGTGGTTCTGGCACCTGTTTTGCAAGCACAAGGACCCGGGTTCAATCCTCGGTAACCACATACAATGCTGGGTGTGGAGACTCACGTCCAGCAGGAACCAGTACCACATACCACAATGTCACTCACTTTAATGAGTAAATAGAAGCACACACCTGTAATTCCAAGCACTTGGGAGGCAGAGGCAGGAGGATTGCTGTGATGTGATTTTGAGGCTGAGCTCAGGGCCGGGTTGAACTACAAAGCAAGACCCTGTCAAAAAAAAAAAAATACTTGAAGGCCTTTCTGCCATAGACCTTTGTGACCAACAAATTATAGTAACCCAGAGGACAGAAATCAGAGTCTCTTCAAGCAGTCCCAAGTGAGCAAATTCCATGGTGAAGTGGGGGTGTGGGAGAAGGCAGAGAAAGGCAGTGGGGGTCTGGCTAGGTGACACACGTCCCTCTATGTATGGGGAAGGAAGAGGAAAATGACTCAGTAGAGGACAAAATGGTGGTGAGGACTGACAAGCAAACATTAATGCTTAATGGGTAATAAAAGTTTAAAACGGGGACCTCCCAGTCTGAAAGGTATTGATTTTTTTGTTTTTATTACAGGATAGAAGACACCGAAATTATATTACTAGCACTTATGTCATTTAAATATCCATACTCTGTTTAAAGGAAATTTAAAAAAATTAATGGTCGACATTATCCCACCTGGTGCTTAAGTCATTTTTTGCTCAAAAATTATGTGCTTAAGAATGTTCATTTATGTCATACCATGTGTTTCAGTAGTGACCATGATCAGTGAATGCATTTCCTTGTATGGATGCACATTCTGTCACTTCCAAAATATTTTCTGCTTAGACTAAAAATGTGTGTTTCATGACTTTTTTATTTAAAGGTAACTTGATATGAATTTTAATATCTAAATATATTCACCTGTTTGAAACTATAAGAATAACCAACAATAGCATATACACCATGAAATAAACTATACTCAAACAGTTGAATATTTAGTTGGACCCAGTTAATATACTATCTTGGTTGTTATACTGATGACTTATTTGTGTATTGCATGGGGTGTGACTTGTCTCCTCAGGGTATTATTTTAAAGTTTTTATCATGACTTGTTAATTTTAAACTCAATAACCTATTAATGCTTTGTTTTGTTTTAAGTAGCACCTTATGTATGTTGTATGATCAGAGACTATGTTCCTCAATAGCCTCTTTTCCATCACATTGTCAGAGTGACTATGATTAGACAGTAAACATCCTTCAGTAATGGCTACATATGACACATGTTTCATAGTTGACTAAAATTGTTATAAGGAATAGAAGGATTTACTTAGTAAAGATTCATGAAGAAGCAAACATGTTCTACTATTTGCCATTCAGATGTTTTGATTATTCAGTTTTTTGGGGAAATTTCAATGCCTTGTTAAACAACTACTATTTATATTCATTGTGTATTTGAAACAATGCTATCTAGAGCTAGACAAATCTAATATAGACAAATAAGCCAGAGGTAGATCTTAATAAAAAAAATTCAAAACTTATATTTATCCAGAGTTCTATTATAAAATATTTATTTCTATCAAGATGTCATTTCTCTTGTATACTGAAATTATACTAAAATAGTGTCAACTGAAATTTATAAACAAACTTGATTTGAAGCATCTCTGTTGTGTGCCCTGAGGGCTATGTGTTCAGTTTGAAATCTTTTATCGTTTAAAAACTATCCTTCTGGTAAGCTTATTTGCAATCACAGAATATTTTAATTTAGCCTCGTACAAAACAGAAAAGCTCAGTTTGCTATCTGAACCTGTCAAATCACATTTAGTGTCCTTTCTCATTCCACACAATAGGCTCTCTGCAAAACCCAATATAGCTGAACAGGAGAGAACTGTGTTGAGGAAGAGCACTATACTTGTGAACCCTTTGACCTGAGACACTCTCATCTAAAGTATGTGAAACCCATGTTTATAGCAGCTCAGTTTGTGATTGCTAAGTCTTGGAAACAACCCAAATGTCCATTAACTGGAGACTGGATAAAAAGGATGTGGTTCTTTTATAGAATGGGGTATTACTCTGCCATTAAAAATGATAAGATTGAGTCATTCATACTCAAATGGATGTACCTTCAGGACATCCTCATAAGCGAAATAAACAGGTCACAGATGTGTAAATATCATATCTTTTCTTTGGTATGAGAATATGAAGTCATAAATGAGTGGTAGTATGTATAGTTGATATTGCAAAGTAGAAAATATTTAAAGGAAAGCATGTAAAGGCAAATAATGAGGGGGAAATGAATGTGGTAATAATAAAGAAGAAAGAAAACAAAGATTGTGTATATAGGGGGAAGGGGGATGCAGGGTGGGGGGAAAGGGAAAAAATTAAAATCAAGTCATATCATATTCTGGTACAAACTCTTAATGTTGAATGCAATTATCATGTGTATTCATAATGTACCAATAAAATAATTTAAAATATTAAAAAATAAATAAATAAAATAAAGTAAGTGCAAAAACCAAAACAAAATTTCCTTGAAACATTTACAGGTTTTCTAGGAGGACCAAATGAGATAAATATAGATGACTACTAAACAGCAGTGTGCATTTATACAAGATAAAGAAACCTTAAACAGAAAGCTAGCTTCCTGGGGATTCAGTGTGAAGTACAGTTAAAATGCATCTCTCTGCTTGAGCTTTTATGTTCTGCTGAGTATAAAATTTATTTATTTTTAAAATATCACTTGCTTTTTAAAATTAGAAGAAAATGTGTAGCGTTTATTAATGAAATAAGCATTATTAGAATTATCTCTCATGACAAAGTTTCTCAGGTGCAGATTCTCAAATACATATAAAACACAGATTGAATGCTGATGTATGTATTTACATACATATATGTAGAAATAAAGAGGAGGAGGACAATCTTATTTGAATTATTTTCATAATAAACAAGGTGAGTAGATGTGTGTCCTAACTGACCCATCTCAGTAGACATGTTACAAAGACTGGTAAATTCCACTGTGTGCAAAAGAGGTTAAACAAGTGATTATTGATTTTCTGTCATGAAAACCACTTGCACGATAATGCACTTTAATGTAAAATTGCACAATGACTATTCTTTATAATACTGGGTGCATCACATAACCCTCTCTTTCCCTTTGGAGATATTCACTTTTCTGCCACTACAGAGGTATATAAATTTCAGGAGATTTTGGAAATGTGAAATTGAATAAGTTAAAGTGGCCTTTCAATGAACTGCGACTTACAGAGTTTCCTGAAGATTCTGATCATTTTTTGCATATTAATGTGCTTGGCATTACTGCATTCCTAAGAACTCATTGCATTACAGTCATCTCTTTACCATTCCTCTCTCTCTGGGTATTTAGAAGCATCACAGTTTCCAATAATTAGAAAAACAGTATTTTAATATGATACATATATCACTAGACATAGACATTGCCTTGTAGCTTTTAACATGTATTTTTTAGATTAAAAATTAGAATGAAGATGACAGTAGAATGCACAATTGGGGAAATTCTTCTTAAACTTGCAGAATTTAGTATTTCGTGAGTGATTGCCAGCTGGTTAATACATTAAAGGATTAACCCTCATGAGTAGTTACTGAAATATTTTTTCTTTTAATTTGGTTTCATTCCTGAAGAAGATTATTTCCACATGAGAGGTGCACATTTCCTCCTCACGCTGCATGAAATTAGGTACCACTGGGGATGGATGAGCTTTACTTTTAAGAAAATTAGCATAAAACCAAATTTTCTTCCCAAATTGCAATGTTATTTTAAATATTTCACGAGAAAACAAGCAATAGATTCGTAAAGCAACGTTCATTTTTATAACACATTACAAGAGTTGGGACAAGGAGGCGGTAATTAAGTATGGATATGCAACATTCTTTTATCATGCTCTTAAACACACACACACACACACACAGTTGTGCAGAGCCTCTTTGCTGGATTGGAGAATGAAAGAGGCTTGAGTTTATTTCATGTATTATGGTGAGACGAACAACGGTTTGGCAGAAGCACTAGAGTCTTTATCGGGATGACAGTGAAGTTTTGAGCAAGAGGGCATCAAGTTAAAGCTATTGTCGGCAACACACCTTAGGCATCTAAAGTAGCCCGGTGACACCACACATACCTAGCAAGTACAAGGTCCTGAGTTCGATCCTTGGCACTGCAAAAACAACCAACCAACAAACAAGCTTTTATTAAATACAAAGTAAAAGACACATTTTCATTTTGCAGGTGTACTGCTAAGTAAGAAAACGGGACTCTGTGACTGAGCTGCTTGTTGCCCGAAATCTAACTCTGTTTCAGTGGCAGGTCTGTGGTGTTACCAGGCTGCTGAGATGAAGACTCACTGTCGCGAGCAGGGGCAGCTGCTGATGTCGTGTATGATAAACAACAGTGGAAAACGAGGAGCGGCAACAATGGGAAGTCATCGAAGTAGCGTACACAGAACGAACCGACTCCTTGTGGGCCCCCAGAACTAGGTAAGAATGAGAAACATGGCAAATATGTGATATCACGGACCGGTACACAAAGCAGTGCACGCTGGGTAGTCGGGTGGGAGGGGGCGGGATTGCATCCATAATTTCTCTTACTGTCGTCTAAAATATATTCAGAAATTTATTTTTAACTATACTTAGTCGTTCAATATGTATTTCTTTATACTTTGAATCAACTGTATTTCAAAGGTTAGAAAGCTAAAATTTATTTTAAAAACTCACGTAAATATTAACTATGTGATATATTGCAAGATTGGTATCTGTATCAAAAAAGTATTTTTAAAAATATACATCTTTAATAAAACTAACTTTGTTAAAATGTACTTGTATAAAAAACAATTTGAAGTTCCTGTATGAATATATTAACTCTATTAGAATGCTCTATTGTACAGTACAAAAAAATTCAACTATATTAGCATAATTAGTTATTTCCAAGTCATGGAGATATGTATGATTAGAATGTATCTTGTTACTAAATGATGAGTATTACCAGCCTTCTCCAGATCTAAACACTGTGTGGAAAGGAAGAGGAAATAAAAATCACTGAATAAGCACAGTTCATTCACAAGATTCAAGCCCGGAGACTAATACAGCACATCGATTGTGACATTGCACACACAAAGGCAAACAATTCTATGTCGTAGAACTGAGAAAATGAGGGGTAGTGAAGTAATGATAAAATTTAGTACAAAGATATAGTATCCATATTTGGTATTTTCACATATTTGTGTTAATCCTTTAAAAATTAAACAGATTTAAGAAGCTAGAAATGTTAGCTTTACATAGGCAACAAAAAAAAATGAAGCTGTCTAGCTACACGGTTACTCAAGTACACAATCTAGTTTGTTTGTTTGTTTTTTATTTTTTTCCCCAATAACTGGTATCTTTTTAAATGTAATTCTTATAAAATATCCTTCTTATGGTTTTCCTATTGTATTTATCTTTCATATAAACTATATTTTTCTTATGTTCAACTTTCCCTCTTGCAGGTAGGTGTTAATGTGCCTATTTGCAACGTTATATTCTGTTGGAAAGTCAATGGAGTTAAACTAATTAACACCCAAATAATTATGCAGTGATAATTGCAATAGTGCCATTTAAAGTCTTGTTTCTTGATAATGGTTAAACATAAGGACAGGATAGGTGGGTAGATTTGTTTTAGTAATATACATGATTTATAGTTCGTCGGCTTATAATTACAGTTAATTACTGATTTAGCCTAGAAATATTTTAAATAGAAAATATCCAGTTGTCTGAAGTTTATTACAGAATATCATGTGGCCTATGATAGGAGTAAACAGACAGACAGGAGTCAAATATGAGAATCACAGCACATTTTTCACTACCTGGAAAGCTTACTAAAGTCAGATTTGAAATCTAATTCCTACGAAAGCATTTATTGTTCTGACAGGACCTTGGCTTCTCCTCCAGCTGCCTGTCGAAGTCCTTTCTGTTATTATAAACACTTCACAATGATGCTGTCAATTATTTTTAATCTATCATCTATTATTAGTCTCTGCAAGACTCACACTCCCAACAGAGCCTGTCTCATCTATCATATTGCCACATACTAGAAGTCTCTCCTAATATGTAGAACAATTCGCATCCACAAATTCAGAATGAAGACATAAAAACACAAAGAGAAGCAACATTTAATGCTCACCAGTTATACATTTAAAAAAAAACTCTCTTGGAAATGAATTGATCATGTGAAACTAACTATACGCAAATCACTAAGCCATCATTGAACACTTTCAGTTTGTAGGGCTTTGAACAGTTGCATACTTAGTCAACACAATGGGTACGGAAGATGAAGTCAATATCCTTAAAAAGGGTATAATCCAACAAGGGAAGAGGAAGTAGTAGAACTTAAATTTCAGTCTTCTCTGTGAAATATGTTTCCCAGTGGATCTCTGTATGTGCTATTTTTTGGGGGGGTGTTAGTTTTACTAATTTTGATGTACAGAAACCCTTTATTATGTAATATGTTCTGTATCAAATGGTGTATATCCCTGAAAAAAATAAGGATATAGATACTCAAAGTTATTCTCTATTTCTTACGAGACTCTCAAGAGATTCTATACTTTTCCATCATACTCCAATTACGCCATTTATCCCAAATTATCTGTAGGGGGAAGAATGGAAAGTAAGACTTATTTAAGCCATTCTAAAAATGAGCAAGGTATTTGATGTAATGGGTCCTGGCAGATACTCTGGGTGAGTCATTCTTAGGGACAGGGAGGCCTTTTAACACTGACCTGTAAAACTTAACAAATGTATAAAGGTTATGTATAAGTTGATGACTACACTCATATTTTTCTTTAGTGAGCATATTTACTATGCTTGGGATTTCCCATTTTTCTAGTTAGTACTTTAAGACTCTTTTTTTTTTTTTTGACGAGGTTGAGGGTTCTATTAATTGTAATGTGTGTGTAAGAAATAGATGTTCTCCATGGTATTACTGAGGCCTTTCTTACTGAGATAGATTAGCATGATTAATATAACAAAATACTACCAACAATGGTTTGAAAATATTTCCTTATAATTCTTTACATACTAAATTAAAATGAGTCAGTTTGGCGAAGACTAAGGTACTGTAGGACTATGTCTCTTTCAGGAGACTCTAATAGAAAATACAGTCTTAGGCCTCAGATTTAGCTAAGTGGTGTCAGCATCTGCCTGGAAAGTACAAGGTCCAGAGTTTGATACCTGGTAACCACATAGCACAGTCCTGGGTGTGATGGCTCACACCTGTAATCCCAGAGCCTGGGAGGCAGAGGCAGGAGGATTTCTGTTCGTATGAAGCTGTCTTGGGCTACATGGTGAGTTCAGGGCCAGTCTGGACTATGAAATGAGACTCTGTCTCAGAAAGAAGGAAAAAAAGAAAGGAAGGAAGAAAGAAAGAAAGAAAGAAAGAAAGAAAGAAAGAAAGAAAGAAAGAAAGAAAGAAAGAAAGAAGAAAGAAAGAAAGAAAGAAAGAAAGAAAGAAAGAAAGAAAGAAAGAAAGAAAGAAAGAAAGGAGAAGAGAAGAGAAGAGAAAAGAAAATCCAGTCTTTGATTTTGAAGACTGGCTTCTCTCTCCAGTTCTGGCTCTTCCCTTCCCTGTCCTTAAAGACCAAATGGCTACTACAGCATATTTCTCATATCACATCACATCACTATGACTTATCTCCCTCCCTCTTCCATTTTCATGGGTCCTATGTTTGCATCAGACTCTCCCAATATACTAAAACAAGCCTGGACAATCTAATATCATATCTTAAAGCAGCTATAATTCCATCTGCAGCATTACTCCCCTTTGCAATGTAACCCAGCATACTCCCAGATTCTAGTCATTGAGACGTGGGTATCTGTGGGAGTGGGAGTCCAAAGCTACCTCCTACATGAGAGAAATCTGATGCTATAGACAGTATAATCTGTTTTCCTATCACATTTAACAGTTCTTATAAGGACTTGAAGTTAGTGTCTTGTCATCCTTCACTTTTATTTAAGAGGATCATGGACACATTTTGATGCTTGCCTTACCAAGTTCTCATTTTTTGTAAGCCTATGGGGAAAAATGAGAATTAAGTTGTGTCTTATGCTTGTACAAATCCCCATTATGGAGTGCAATCATGATGCGTATATGTAATGTACCAATAAAGATATTTAAAAAAAAAAAGATTATCCCCTTTCAACCAGGGCAAGCAACAGAGATACAAAACTACTACCATTTCTCAAAACTTGGACTTCTCATGAGACATTTCAGATAAGCAGCTCAACTGATATCAATATGAATCTCCCTATGGTTTGTGTGTGTAGCCTGAGTGTTATGAAGGTGTCTCACCCTTTTTCTTCACCTTGGAAATAAAGTTCAAATAGACAAATGACATGGGGATCTCTGTTCATCCCAGAAAATATATTATACTTGATTTTTTATGCACAAGTTATTTCTGATCAACTCTGCACACTTGGCCTGATAAGTTGAGTAACAGCTAACAGAAAAATCCCAATTTAAATATTGATCCTGTCGATGATTTTTACCCATTTCAAGGTTATTTTTTGTCTTTATTGAAATCTTTATTGGTACATTACATATCCACCTCATAGTTGCACTCAACAATGAGAATTTGTAAAAGTATATGACTCAACTTAATTCTTATTTTTTCCCATTCCCTTATCCACCCTGCAACCCCTTCCCCTACATACATAAGCTTTGTTTCCTTTCTCTTTATTTTAATCTCATTATTTTCCCTTTGTTATTTACACCTTCATCTCACTTCCCTTTGAATATTTTCTATTTTATAATATGTAACAGATATTCTAGAACTCATTTCCATCTTCATTTTCTCATACCAGAGAAAATATGCAATATTTACACATCTGTGACCTATTTATTTCACTTATGAGGATATTCTGAAGGTACATCCATTTTAGTATAAGTGACTCAATCTTATCAGTTTTTACAGCAGAGCAATGCTTCATTCTGTAAAAGAACCACATCTTTATCAAGACTCCAGGTGATTATTAGATTTTCTATCAAACATGTAAATGAAGAACTCAAAGGATAAAAACAAGAACATTATGAACAAAGGCAATTTCAGATAGTTGTTGCTCTTAATGTAAGTCTTCCCGGAGACTTTGCCTCATTAGGTCTTGGGGGGCCACAGCAGCTTCTGAAAGCTATCAGCTAATCACATGTTACAGGAC
>PVIR01027855.1:0-22516 GCA_004026965.1 Petromus typicus
CAAGAAGCCAAAACTATAGCTATGGAGGTAAGCCTCTGAGCAGGCTCAGGATCAACAAGGAAGAAGAGACCTTGTAAAGAAAACAGAAATGGCCAGCACATAGACCTGTACCACACATAAAAAGATAAGTCATAACAACTAGATTGATCTTTTTTAACACAATTGCCAGTCCTATCCATTTGTTGAGGCCCCTCGGCCTAAACTCAAGCTCTGATTCTAGCACTTATTAGATGAATACCTTTGATGATCCACTCATCTTCTCCATACTACAGTCTCCTTGTCTATAAAGTGAGCATAAAAACAATATTCAGCTTTCTAGGGTTGTTCTGGAATTAAATGAGTTCATATGTTAGTTTTCAGAGCAATGCAAGACTATAAATTAGCACTATAAATTTTAATTATTATTGTGATCTTTCAGTGTGGAATTATAGGTGTTTGTGGTGGCTTTGTCATGTGTAAGTGAATTCTTAGGGTAGCAAAACATCATAATTAATACATACCACATACACAAGGAAAATACATTGACCCCAAATATTAATATACATAAACATAAAAATATCAATTCATCATCTGATTTGGGACTGGAGAATGCCTTATTTTGTGGACTTCTAGACTTTGGTCTGTGCTCACCCATTTGAAGAGTCAGACTATCCCAAGGCTTTATCTGTAGATGTGAACTCTCACGAAATACACCTAATGCATAAATGTATATTAGCATACTCCCCGCTTCAGCTTTTCTTCTGAAGCAACAAATGTGACATTTCCCAAATGGGTTTCAACTTGCTATTTCCCCTTTCTTCAGACCAAAATTGCTTTATTACAAGTTTTACAGATGGTGTCAAGGTTGCACTCAGCAAGACCAGATGGAATCTGTAGCTGGTAAACAACACCAGAGAGGAAAGGTCCCTAAAAGCCAGCCGGATGTTGTCATCAGATGCCATCTCAGACACTAAACACCGAAGGTTTGGCAGTCATCCCACCCATAGGATATCCATAACCCAAAAACCTGAACACACTTGGGAGGATCAAGGAGGGAGGGTTGTTTTTCAAGTAGAAGAGATAAAACAGAAGGAAAAAAGTAGAAGAATGAACTCTACAGAGAAGCAACATAAAAAGATCCAAGCAGCAAAATACTTGGCAGTAGATACACCAGGTAGATGTCAGAAATCCAAAATTAAATCGCATTGGGGTTCTCAGGATAAAAAAAGCATACATCTACTTCTCTCACACACAGTTACCTCAAGTAGATAAATCAGCCTCATCTCTTCAGAACAAATGACCCCTGTCTCACGGACAGCCACAAAGCACAGACAACACATTCACACCAGCTCCTCCAACCCAGGCACCTCCCACTTTGCCAAGAAATGTTCATTCAGATTAGACTTCACTTCATAATCTTGAGCATAGTTTAGTGTGGAGTTTCTTTCTGTCTCCTCTCTTTATTAATTACTAGTAAAATATATGAGCTTATAATTTTGGATATCAAAGTTTCAGAAACTTTACAATTAACATCCCATTAAATTCTCACAAATATCAGGTAAATAGGATTTCTTTTTCCACATTGCTAGTGAGAACGCTGAGAATTAGTTTAAAAGAGTGAAATGCTTAGAAAATTCATTCTATTTCCAATGTATAAAAACATTGAGAAAATATATAGAAAAGTTAAACTAGATTCTACAAAGACATAGGAAGTTCCTCAAGCTGTTAAATATAGGAGAAACTAAAGACAAGAATATACATGGTAATGGATTTAGTTGTTTAATAAAATGACCATTTGAGTAAAACAGCCTGTCAACTTGAGCGTACCATAAATCTACAGAACTGTAATGGATTTGCAGCCTTTGACATTGAAAAATGAAAGTAAGAGAGGAGGGATGGCCTGGAGGAAAATGGACAACTCTGCATAGTAAAGGGTGACCCAGTGCACCAAAGGAGAAGGATATGGATTTATAAATGCCCCAGGACTCCCCTCTTACAAGATGGTAAGGGGGGGTGTCCTTAGCATCTTAACTAGTGGAAGTTGACAAGTCATTCAACAAACTGAGTAGAGAGGAGGGATCAGGAGAAAAATGGTAGGATGAGGAAAGGAGGAGGCACAGAATATCTTCAGTTCCATCATTTTTAGTATGAAAGCACGCACCTTACTCTACTGGTAAAGTAGTTATTGTCAAAGTGGCTCAAGCTGTGTGACCAATACTCTCCAAAAGCAACATACTGGCAGCTCTGGGTGTGTAATTTGTGGATCCCAATGCTAAATGAAAGAAACTCAATCTATCCTTTCCACAGACCAACCCTCCACCTCATTTTGGGGTAGCACGATGATTTCCAAGGCATTATGCCTTTTCTTCCAGAATCTACATGGTATTTAGATAGGGATAGGCAAAAGGCTTTGAGCGAGTTCTGCTCCAAAAGTCCTACAGACCTACCAGCCAAGGCACAGGCTGATGTCTCTATTCTGTCCAACAGCACAGTGGGGCAGAAACCCACACCCAGGCATCCACACAATCACCCCACTCACTGAGGTAGGCAAAGGTGCAACAATCATTACAGCGCAAGAAGGGATGGGAAGTCCACACTGGCCCCAGGCATGAAGAGGTAAGAGAAGGCAATAGAGAACTTGTCTCATATAAAAGACTCAGCACGATACAGGTTTGTGCAGAGATCACTCAGCACCTGGTACTTGTCTCATTTTCCCACTGTACTTCACTTCTAAAACACAGATTCAAAGATAAGTTTCAAAATTTTTCACATAGCACCCTCTGAGAACTAAACCTCAGTGTTGGGTCCTTCTGAGCTCGGGCCTTATAGTATGACACTGCTCACACATCCACAAAGCCAGAGCTTCCTGCTTGGCAAGAGGTACGCTGTCAGACAGACTGCACACTGTCTGAGTTTGGAAAGAAGGGGTCAGGCATAAACTGAAAACTCTCATAAGCATCACCTTCCAAAAGGAGGTTTCCTTAAGGACTCAGAGAGCTGCTATGTAGATTCTTTCCCCTCTTAGGAATTTGAGTAATAGGCAGGAAACCAAGAGGAAGCTACAGGCCATATATGGAGAAAGGAAACTCACCAACTCCAATGCAAAATCATTTGCACAATGAAGCAATAATCCCAAATTCCATGTTGAGGACCCCAGCTCCCCACCTGCAGTCATATCAGATGCCTTCTTTCTCTCAGCCTCTCGCCATTCTGATATAAGAGGAAACAGCTCAGGGAAAGGAAACTGAAAAAGTACAACACAATCCCAGGAAAAACTCCCAGCTTCCAGGCAGTAGTCTAGTTTTCTTAGGTTGTGACAAAAGTGGGGGTAATATCAAAAACGTTAAGAAATAAAATGAGATTGTTTCAATTTTCAAAAGAACAAATATTAAGAAGTCAACCCAAAATCTCATTGAGAGATTCCGTGACGTGACTGGGACAGATGCTATCTTCTGTGCTTCTGTCTGGTTTCAAACTTCCTCTCTGAGTCCAAATGAGCTTCTGACCCATGTACTCACCATGCAACCTGAGTGTGTGTGTGTGTGTGTGTGTGTGTGTACCACACGGTGTGATAGCCACACAGCCAAATGTCTCAGGAATGTTTTAAATAACTTAAAAATGCTTTTACCATAGAGGAAAATATGTTTATCACTGTATGAGCAGCATGTTTTGATTTGCACCAAACTCCTCAGGGCATAAAAGTCAAGTGTCAGGCTGCTCTTCAGTCAGCTCTGTCAGTGGAATCAGGGCTTGTGGACTTTGCTCTTCATAGAGCTGCTGCTCCACCTCTGAAACTATAAGTGACCATCCCTCTGTCTGTCCAGAATGCCCTGTTTAGTCCCTGGCTGTATTGGTCTCATGATCACCCACCACCACCATGAGTTGGCCACAAGGCAGAAAGATCCCACACTGCTGGCACAGCATCCAGCTCATGCCATGGGTGAGTGAGTGCCATTTATCATGCTGTGAATGTGGTAAATATTCAGTGAACTACTACCTGCAGGAAATCACATCACTCAGGAGAGCGGATCTTTGCCAGAATCACCGATTTCTTTTGGCTCCTCTGAGCCCAGGTGGAAAATAAAGTCACAGCATCTTTATTTCTGACAAGTGGAAAGTGTTTGATCTGCATAGTAACACTCAAAAGAACAACAACAATTGTTTCAAAAAAATCAAAGACAATTTGTCCTTACTTCTGAGAGACACAGAGAAACAGAGACAAAGAGACAGAGACAGAGAGATTTTAAGCAGCATTTCCCCACATACAAATCATTATTCTTGCAACTTCAGGACAGGAACCTACCATTTGATTTCCCAGCCAAAAATAGATGACTTGTGTCTCTGAGAGTAAGAACGCGCAGGCAATTTGACTTCATATTACCAGTATTTGCAACAACTTTAGAAGTTTTCTAATTGTTCAGCTAAATTAATTCTAAGGCAAGCTGTGCCCTCGTTCAGAATATGATTTAATTAGATGCTCTCATATCAGGCTCACTGAGAAATGTAGATTACAGGTAAACTAACTTTCAAGTAGATTGGTTCTTAGAGGAGTATCTGTCTAAATTACATCAAGGTTAGGCCTTGGCAAGAGCACAGGCTATTATGACCGCTTGACAGATCCGTTCCGTGAAATAAACTATGAACCAGCTTAATACACTGAACATACCAGTTGCTGTGACAAATTGACTGGATAAAGAGCAATTTCCACCTCATGTAAACAAAGTGGAAGGTCATGCCCTTAACTTTAGGTTTCAGTAAAATCCAAATTTTGAAGTTTGGCCTGAAACCTCGAGGGTCCTTCTCAAACCCATTTTTGTGCTGCAGTCACAACTAGAAGATCAATATTTTAGACAAATATAACCAGGGGTCAACAAACTATTAGCTACACAGCTCATGATTTTGTAAACAAATTTTAATTGGACACAGTTACATCTAATTGTTCCGAATCATCTAGGGCTGCTTGCACGTTTTAATGGCAGAGTAGTTGAGTAGTTGCCTGACCACCATCTGACTCTCAAAGTCCAATGCAGACACGCTCTGATCCTCTGAAGATGTTAGTTTCACTAGCAGAAACCTAGGTTATTTTCCATAGCTTTACACCATAAAGAAATACTTACTTGAAATTCTCATTATCTAGCTTCATTCTACAATGGCTACTCATCTACCATAATCAAAAGAAGTGTTGTGTCGGAGCAATGGAGGTCACAGTCATTATAATTACACCTGAACTGCTGACAGGTTTGGTGCTGTAGTTCCTACTAATTAGTATTTCTGGAAAGTCACCTATATACCAAGACACCATTCCAAAATAGTTTAGACTGGACCATATATAAGATTCCTTCTAACTTTGATATGGTGAAATGTCTGTGATCCAACAAAAAAAGTTTCATTTGAAGATACATTCTAACCACCAGTAGTCATAGAGATTTTTTTAGAAGCAGATTTTTAAAATTCAAATTGATCTGAAAATCCAAAATGCTCCAAAACCTGAAAGTTTTGAAGCTCTGACTTGATGGCACAGTGGGAAATCCATGCTTGACCCTTAGTTATGGGTCAAAGTTAAAATAGAGGTTCATGGGCCGGGGAGTTAGCTCAGTGGTTCCGGCACCTGTTACAAGCGCAAGGACCCGGGTTCAATCCCTGGTAACCACATACCTATACTGGGTGTGGAGACTCACGCCCAGCAGCAACCAGTACCACATACCACAGCACTGGGCATGGTGGCTCACGCCTGTAATCCCAGCACTCGGGAGGCAGAGGCAGGAGGATTGCTGTGAGGAGAGTTGGAGGCTGAGCTCAGGGCCAGCCTGAACCACAAAGCGAGACCCTGTCTCAAAAAACCTAAAAAAAAAAAAAAAAGAATAGAAGTTCATTAAACTACTGTATAAAATTCTCTTCAGGCTATACAGATAAAATATATATAAAATAAATGAATTTAGTGTTTAGATTTGAGTTCCATCCCTCCAAGGTAAATTATATATGTGCAACTTGAGCAGATTCTAAAAAAGTTTTCAAAATCCAAAACACTTGTGTTCCAAGCATCTGAAATAAGAGGTACTGAACATCATTGTTTATGTACTCTTCCTGCTCTGTAGCTCCATTTCCAAAAGCCTTGCCTGTGTTGGCTCTGCCTCCTCTTGGCCATTTGTTTTAAGAGCACCTAATGCTTTAGTGCTCTATCCAGTAGATCTGGCTTTCTCTCAGCTGATCATCTTCATCCAAGATGTATCATAAATTTCAACCAATGAGATGTATGAAAAAGTTGGTTATGGGAGGGAAAGGAAGGAAGCACTTCAAAAACATGTTTCTTCACTTCATGACAAAACTTATTTTCCTAGTAATCCTAGGAAACTGGGATTAGTAATCCAGGAAACTGCCCTTCTGTCAGCAGCAGGAATATGAAGCCATCCAAGAAACGGGCAGAGCTGAAGAAGGCTTAATAGAACCTCTGACATTCGCTCTAACTCTGGACTTTTTGTTACAGAAAACTTTATTTTTTTTTAAACAGAGTCTTCTTACTAAGTCGCCCAGTTTGGCCTTGAATTCATGATCCCCCAGGTTGAGCCTTCTAAGTTTCTGGAATTGCAGATATATAACAATGTCCAGCAAGGAAATAAATGTTCTTACTGTTTAGGCCAATTTATTTACACTGTTACCTGAAAAAATACAGCTAATATACCAGCAGACTCTGGAGTTAAGGTAAATGCAACTTTTCTAGAGTGAAGGATAATTATACTTGTAATAAAAATTTCTACCTAACAGTAACGTAGTGGCAGCTTTCTTAAAATAAACTTCCCTATTACTACACAACTACTGCTATCTAGTGGATGCAGAGTAGCTAAGTTGATCATTTCAGTCAAAAGTAATTTGCAAGTTTTCTAATATGTTGTGGTCTAAATGTTTACGCTTCCCTAAAATTTCTACGTTGAAGCCTAATAGTCAAAGTGATGGCATTAGGAGCTGAAACATTTGGAAGGTAACTATATCACAAGGAGACAGTCTTTGTGAGCAGGATTAATGCCCTTGTAGAAAAGGCCCGAGAGAATTGCTTTGCCACTCCCTCCGTGTGAGAACACAGCTATAAAGCACCACCTGTAAATCAAAAGGCCCTTACCAGGCACCAAATCTGCCAACACCTTCATCCTGGACCTCCCAGCCTCCAGAATTGTGAGAAATCAATTTCTGTTATCTGTAAACCACCCATGTAGCTTAAGGTAATTTGCTGTAGCAACCTGAGAAGACTAAGACAAAATACAACAGAAACAAAACATTTTCAGAAAACATCTCTTGTTGGTAGCTATTTTAACACAGGAAACATATAACTTAATCCTGCCCGCATTTTGAATAAATAAATGCCCAATCATATGTGTTCTTGACATTTAAGTCCTCATTATTAAAGAAATTTCTATCATATAACATTTTTAAAACTCGAGGGAGGGATTAAAACAGCTGTCAACATGCAAGGACCAAATCATCCCACTCTGTAAAAGAAGCATGAGTGGGATCTTTGATTCCTCTGCTTAAATGCATCACTGAAGGATACACTGTTCCCCAAGGCAAAACACACCACCACTGAATGCCATAACTGTGAAGTGTTCTTCTAGACAACCTGACACATTTGCAGTGAAAACCTCACCCTACTCCAACCTCTCAAATCCCCCACCAAATATTCACTTTCATTTTAATTACAACTGGACAGAGGAACAGTTGGGAAAGACACTACCACAGCACAAACACGCTTCACCATTTCACTGAATGAGCTCAACTGAGAAGATGTAACCATAACACAACTTAAATTTCAACTTTTGTCCCTTGTAGAGTATGTTTTACCAGGAGTCTCCAGCCACAGGACCACAGATGAGTAAGTACTGGTCCATAGCCTGTCAGGAACTGGGCAACATGGTAGGAGGTGACTGGCGGTTAAGCTGCTCGCTCACTCACCTCACTGCCTGAGCTCCACCTCCAGGCAGATCAGCAGGGCTTTAGTTTCTCTTAGGAGACTGAGTCCTACTGAACTATGCACACAAGTGATCTGTATTGTGTACCCCTAATGTGGTCCCGCCACAAAGTTGAAGCTTCTCACCTCCTTTACCTCTATCTACTAACAGTGGAAAAAAGCAATATGGCACAGGCAGCTTCCTTTTTCTATTTCAACCTCGATCTCCACTCCCCACCCCTCCACTGCAAGATGATAGTTTCTGCTCTCTGCCCAGGGAGCACACAGAAGGAAAGGAAGCAGGGAAGCTCTAACCTGACTATCACAAGTCAGTATCAATACTGTCCAGGCAGCTGGGGCAACACATACATCTCCAAGTGGTTTCTTAGCACAGGGAGAGACTGAACTCTTTTCACTTGAGAAAACAAAAGCGCAACTTAGACCAACACTTTGCATTTGACTCTCTCTCTCGCACTATCACACTGCCAGCTATCTCCTCTGACTTCATTCCCCTGAAGTCAACTTCCAATGTCTACTTCCTGCCCTTTTTGTCAAACCTTCTATGTGAGCAGGGTTATGGGTTTTGATTCTTCCACCTCACACTCATTAAGAGGGCTACTATCAAAAAATAGAGAACAATTGTGGGAAAGCATAGAGACAACGGAGCCCTTGCATATAATCAGTGACTGCAAAATGTAGTCATTCTAGAAAACAATATGAACCAGTAATTTTATTTCTAGGTATATACCCAAAGGAAGGAAAATCAGAGATTCAAACAAATTTATCTATCTATGTCCATAGCAACATTACACACAAAAGCCAGAAGATAGAAGCAACCCAATTGTCCATCAACAGATGAAGGAATAATATGTGGTATCAAAGGAAGAAAATTCTGACACACATAACTCCAGGAATGGGCCTTGAGGACATTATGCCAAATGAAATAAGCCAAACACAGAAAGATAAATGCTGCACAATTCTATTTATAAAGGGTATTTGTCAGTTTCCAGTCACTAGGATGAAATATTTATCACTAACAAATTAAACAATAAGAGGCTCATGTTGACTCATACTTTTAGAGATTTCAGTCCCTGCTAAGCAGACTCCAAGGCACAGACATCATGGCAGACAGGCATGCGTGGAAGATAGTAGAGAGCGAGAGAGGAGGATCCAGGAACAGTAATACCCCTTCCGGTTCCGACCTCACCTCCTCCAATCAGGCCCCGGCTTTTAACAAGCACATTCAGCTACACACTCACCAATGGGTCAGTCCCTGAGTTTAGCAGTCCCACAATCCAGTCATGGGGCGAGAGGTGGGCACATAGATCAAAACAGTAACATTACATATGCACAGTACTGACAAATTCATAGAGACAGTGTAGGCTGGGGAGTTTAATGGGTACAACATTTCAGTTTGGGAAGATGGAAAAGTTCTAGAAATGAGTGGTACTGATTACATAGCAAAGCAAAAGTACTTTGTATCATCGAATTATAAGTTTTTAAGACAGTGAATTGTAGGTTGTGTATTTTATCACAATTAAAAGTAAAAAAAAAAAATTAGGATCATGATTTCTTCAGTTGCTACCATCTTTGGCCATCAGTGTCTATTATACACTAACTAAAACCTTTATATTCACATCTCACCACAAGTTAATCACATAGGGATATGTTGTGATTTCAGAAATATTAAGTACGAACAAGTGATTTGTCCTGAAATAATCACAGTTCAGAATTAGAGATTTTCAGGCAAATTGGCCACAATTCAAATGTTTCTAAACCTTGGTGGCCAGTTTACTCCTAAGCCTATTACTGCATAATTGTTCTAGCAGAGTATAAGACATTTCTCCTTAAATGCATTTCCCAAGCCCCAACTCTCACCAGACTGATTTAGAAAATTAACTTGTCTCTCCGGAACCACTCTGAATTAAAATTAATGTTCCAAGTCTCTTTGACCCACACCCAATCTTTCATACACATAAAAAAAGGAATTCTATGCTATAGGCATACTTCCACAGTTAGAATTTAAAATAGCATTGCTACAGCCTTTCCAATTATAGAAAACTTAACACCAGAAAAAACAGGAAAAATTGGGTGCTTATCCAACAACAATATTTTGGGCTGATTTAAAACTATCAACTCTCATTATTTTTACACTTGTCCTAAGATATAATAGAAAATTCCAATACAACATAAGGAAATTCCTGGGAGGAAAACAGTAAATCATTCATATTATGACAAGGAAAGATTTACAGATGTTGTAGCAAAGCCATAAATTTAGTAAGTGAAAGATTAAAACATAGCATGCATAAAGTCCAGTTAGCATTAAACTCTGAGCTCTTCTATATATAAATGTGTTGGAAGTCTCTACTACCAGGATGCAAGAGTAATAAGCCAACGATGACAGGCAAAAGACAAGCTTTACATTAGACTGAAGCAGGGAAACACTGATCAATATGCATTACCAAACTATGCACGAGCCACAGGCCTCTCCGACAGGGAATGTATAATGGGAACTTACAGATCCACACAACACAGGTTAGTAGTTAAGGAAGCCAAGTTCATTCTTTGAAACTCCCTAGGTTCAAATTTCAGTTCTGCCACTTATTAGCTCCAAAATCTTTAATGAGATTCTTAATCCTTCTATCTCTTCATCTGTAAAATGGAAATTAAAATAGCATTTAATTAATAGAGAGGCTGGCTTTAAAAAAAATCAAAGAAATAATACAGCTAAAATACTAAGCATACTACCATGCTTATGGAATCTTTTGACTCATGTGCTTATGTAACAAGAAATATACATTTTTTTTATTAAATAGCAGGAGTTGAGGGAAAAAAGCTTTTTTCCTAACTTTTGATTCTGCAGCTCTTCTTTATATAAACACCATCACAGCTGACTCAAATTAACAGGTAGTTAACTTTACTGTTGATCAGAATTAAACAGAATTTGTTCAATGTAGACTACCAGTCCTCAGCCCAGAATTTTGAGTGAGTAGTCTGGAGTGTAACTGTGAATTTCTTTTTCTGATGAATTCCCAGGTAATTGTCACATTCTGTTTGGGGACTAACTTGCAAAATCCTGGTCTACAGTGCATTGCACTCCAGCCATGAGCACCATCTTCCGTTCTAGAGCTTTACTCCCACCAGAGACCAGCCCTGTGCACTCATTCTAAAGACTAGCCATCACTCTCTTCTGATGACTGGCCCATAAAATTAGTTTATTCTATGCTCTCAACAGAATTGCCTAACAATGGACCAGCCATCTTCAACTTCAGCTAATCAGAGCTCTGAGTATATGGAAAGCAGAACTTGTGGTCCATGAGGAAGTTTTCCCACCAAATCCTAATTTTCTTATACACTTTCCTAGGTGTAATAAATGAGCTTGTATAATAAATGCTTTGTGGTTAGACTAGCATAAGGACAATGTTATTCTACTTGATCTTAGCCAAAAGGCTAAGTAGCAATTAAGAGTAATATTATAAAGAAACTTCACCTCACCCATGGGAGAACCACATTTCATGATCTGAGCAAAGTTATCTGCTAGCCAGAAAATTCCTTGCCCAATATTACATGTGGTGACTTTTCTATCTACCATTTCCTTTATACTTTAACTTGTCCTTAAATTCCTTAATAGTGAAATCAGATTAGTGACCCATTGGAACGTTGTACCACTTCCAAGATCAGTAGAGAGTATAACAATTTTTTAATGCACTAAACATTTTAGATGCTTCACACATGTAGTTTTTCTATAGAAAACTTTAGTGGAAATTCTGTTTGATTTCCACTAGTGCCTGCATAATGAAACCTTCCCATGTCTTGCCAAACCTGATTTGACACCTCCAGCTGAAGAACTAGATGTAGTTTTTGATGTCCCAATGGTCTCTGACACACAGCTATTTGATTAGCCATTTCACACTGAGGACACTGTAGTCAAGTACACTACATTTGATCCTAAACTTCCATCTTCTGCTCCAATTGAATTTTATTCACTGGACATTGCAACCTGTTTGAATGTGTCCCGAGTTTGTAACCTGCAGCTGGGGGCTCTGCCCGATGTGCCACTTCCAGTGCTCTTATCACTGCCCTTAGAGAGCCACACTGATCAAAATCTGGACCCCTCTCTCCAGTAAGAGTTTTAATAACTCCAAAGACAACCTGGGTCACTGTAAACACGCATGAAAAATTGGAGCCTGCAAACCCACCACACTGGGCGGCTCAGGCAGGACATATTGCCAAGGTTGACCTCAGCCCAGGTGGCTTAGTGACTTAGACTCTATCTCAGAACAAAATAAATAAAATTTGAGGACAGAGATCAGTGTGAAGACATTGGGTTCAATCCCTAGTACTGCAGTAAATAAAAACTGCCAAAGAAACTCTGCCATCCCAGTAATCAGGGAAAAGAACTAATATACTAGAATTCTCTCTACTATGTGACCCACGTGGCACTGGATATTTTCAAAAGATAGGAAAATAACCAGTACCAAAAGATTATCTGATTGGTTGTATTTAATCAGGAGGCCCCCACACATATTCTGAGACATTGTCCCTTACTTCATACCTTAGAATTTCAGGTCTCTTATTTCTGATAATGGCCAGTTAATAGATAGTCTTAAGCTACTAAGCAACAGAGATATATCATTATACTACTAGTCTTAAGCTACTAAGCAACAGAGATATATCATTATACTACTTGAAGCTATAAAATGACCACAGGAATAAAAAGCATCTATTAAAATTCACTTCTAAAGAATTTGACTAAAAATGGGCAGAAAAAAAAAGGTTTTCCTTTACCTTTCTGTACTGTTCATCTTCTATAAAAAGCATGTGTTATTTCAGTAATTGTGATAAACCAGTACTTAATAAGAACACCTTCATTAGTAAAGGATTAGCTGAATAACCTGTGTGCTATTCAATGGATTATCAAGCAGATATTCACAGGGAAAATTACATGTTATAAAATATAATGATGTGTTATAGAAACATAGTCTTGGAATTTTATGAAATAACAAAACTCTTCAACAAGTATAGTCTGATTCAGTGAGAAAGAGGAGGAGGCAGAGAATGAGAACTGACAGCCTTGAATGAGCATAGAGATACATCAGAAGTACAGACAAAAAAAATTGATGACATATAAATAAGGAGATTTCCACTGATTTTTCTATGTTGTTATATTTTTAACTTAGGTTTGTTTTGTTTTTTTGTTTTTTTTGAGAGAGGATCTTGCTTTATAGTTCAGGCTGGCCCCAAGCTCAGCGTCAAACTCACATCACAGCAATCTCCTGCCTCTGCCTCCCGAGTGCTGGGATTACAGGCATGAGCCACCACGCCCGGCACTGTGGTATGTGGTACTGATTGCTTGTGGGGGTGAGTCTCCACACCCAGTATTGTATGTGGTTGCCGGGGAACTGAACCCTGGGCCCTTGCGCTTGCAAGACAGGCACCGGAACCACTGCGTTAACTCCCCAGCCCTATATTTTTAACTTAATACAATGGGTATACGTTATCTTTAAAATTTTAAAGATAACATTCTTTAAAAGAAATATACATAAATATTTTTAGACTCAAAAAATATGAAGCAATGGGCTGAATATGCATTTATGAATGGTGGACATGATGGCATAGATCTGTAATCCCAGCACTTGGTAGGCTGAGGCAACCTGAGCCACATAAAAGACCCCGTCCCAAAACAAAGAAGCTAAAGACCAACAGCACGAAAATCAAAGACCCAGAGAGAATCGATCGGTAACTTGAGCATCACACTGCTACCATCCATTAGTGTCTCATTTAAACCTTGGTATCCTGGGAAGAAGGGTCTGACCAACTTCTAACAAGTAACCCTGAACCCTGAATGTCCAAGTACGGGACATCCTCACATCAAGCAGCTACTGAGCAACTGAGTCCACTATAACCCAGCTCCTCTCACTCTTGGTCAAAGCTTGTTCAATTTCTATAGCATAAAATTGAACTTTTTTCAATAACAGAACATTATCCAACTCCAATTTTATCCTTCCCGAAAAAATAATTAATGAACCTTGAAGGAGAGTTTTGTACACAAGGCATTGGGAATTAGAAAAAGAAGTGTTCTTTATAGGCTGAAAGGCAGGAGGAGGAAAGAATGCAGATTAAGCCTGGATTTGCTCATCCTATCTCATTATAACAGCCCTGGAACCCAAAGCTTGCCAAAGTCACCAATTTATCATCCAAAGAAGTTTGATTAGATAATAAATAGGGCAAAGGCCTCATCCCAGCCAGAGGCCACAGGTCGCTCTGCAGCCAGCCTTCAAAGACTGTTTCACCTCCCAGGATCCCAAAGAAAGCAGAAGTGATTCCTGTGGCTTTCAAAAGCCATGTGGTGGCTATTTCTATCTATCAAGCCTTCCTCTGAAAGCAAGAAAACAAATTTGTCATTTTCCTGCCTGTTGTGTCAGAGCCAAGAGACAGGACACCCCAGCAAGGTGCTGACAACCATTCTCTCATGTAAAATCTACAAGGCAAACAGCTGGGCTCACAGGAAGTCAGAGCTGTCACGAGAAAGGAAGAAAAGGCAAATTTAATCAGAAGTTTCTTGTGTATATTGCTTTTGTTGTCCATCTAAATATGTTTGCATATTTTTAATTAATAGACTTTTTAGAGCAACTTTCATGGCAAAACTAAATGGAAGGTTCAGCCTTCCATATATACACATCGTCCTCTACCAGCCTCTCCACAGAGCAGTTTAAACACACACACACACACACACACACACACAATAAATCAACCAAGACTGAAACATTATCAGATGAAGTCATGGATTCTTAGGGTTCATTCTCTGAGCTATACCTTCTCCAGCTCTTTACAAACTTGACGTGTGTCTACAATTACTTCACGCATAGTAGTTTCTCAGCAATAAAATTCTGTGCTCTGCTGACTCATCTCTTTGCCCACCCCACCCCCAACCCTGATCCTACAGGAGAACTTCTAATTCCTTAATACCAACATCAACGGTAATTATTGACATGAAAGTCAGGCTGACCAACAGTGTTGATGAGAATAAGAGGGCAAAATTAGATCCACTGCAGGAACCCTACTGCTGTCAGCATTAGTAGCCTGAGCAGACTGGGAGGAGGCGTGGGGGGCAGGCAAGTGGTACAGGACTGGAAAAGGCAAGAAAGCCTTGGATGATGACACCACACTGGTAGAGGGCCCTTTCCTTGAACTTGTAGCCCTGTGGAACTTCATGACCTATACTGGTTCGAACTTGTCAAAAAAGGCTCTATCTCCATCTGTAACCCCATAGCACTCCTGCACCCTAGGACACTACCCCATGCAGCACAAAAGCTGGCTACTCATGCTTAAAAACCACAGGATTCCACAGCCAAGAGTGTCTTGAGGCAGAAATGCTATTCAAAGGAAACGACACAAGCCACATATTCACTTCATAGAAGCTACATTTTAAATAGGCTGAATTTTCATCTCTGAGTTAACTTAATGCATTAGCCTCCTTATTGCTGAGACAGAATACACAAGATTCACAATTTAGAGGAGGAGGGATTTATTCTGACTCATGTCTTAAAGGAATTCAGTTCACAGTCAGCTGGCTCCTAGGGTGAGGGACCAAGCACAAACCCCCCAAGGCCACACCTCTACAACCACCCAGACGCACCCAGAAGTGTGCTCCACCAATCCCCAAGCAGAGCCTAAAACCAATCAAATCAGTATCCCCCCAACGACCACATTCAAAGAGTCCAAAATGTTATCACTGTACTCCAATATGCTATGGAGAATTTTTAATTATTAATAAGCTCTTTTATATGTTTTATCATGTCTTTGAAACTCATTAGGTAGTTCAAATTTACAGCAAATTTCCATTCAGATTAGCCATCTCTCTAGACCTCAATAACCATATGTGGTTATTTTTTTTAAACTCATCCAAATTAGATGTTTTTTCAGACAATTTAAGAGCCAAAAGCCTACAATGCTCTACATAGCCACACTGTATAAAATAAAGGGAAGGTAGCTTTAGTTGTAGTGATACCTGGACCCCTCCTCACTTGGGCCTCCAGAGCTTACTCAGCCCTCCTGAACCCTGTAAGTGTCACTGAGCCCCAAGCTGACCTTCACTGCCACTTGTGGGGAACCCAGACTCGGCACTTTCTTCTCCCTGAACCAGGGCGATCAGAAGAAAATGATACAGAGATGCAGGGTCAGTTTAATGTATAGGCAGCAAGGGAGCTCTGGTCTCTTAGGCAGAAGACCCCTCAGCATCTGGTCCATCTTTCCTTTATTCACCCAAAGTAACACAGGATTCACCTGCTTCCAATACCCACTAGTCCTGGCTCAGGTACAGCTGTCCGAACTTTTCCCCAAAACCAGCGGTGTGCCATCACCCCTAAGTGTAGCCTTTCTTCTTTGTGCTCACAGAGGAGCTAATTAGAGCTAAATTCTCCTCCGGGTTCCCACACACAACTGTCACGAAGATCCCTCTGGCTGTAAGGAGCAAAGATGGAAACCCCATGTCACAAAGATGGAAACCTGAAGTGAATCGCCTTGGTAGGGATAAGTCTGCAACTACAGACCTTCTGGCTCTCAGCTCCCTGAGCTGCTAGGCTGGGAGAGAACAAGCCCATCAAAGACATGCAAGTTACAAATGTTGATGCTCCTCATCGGACCCCAGCTGCAGCCAGCTCCACTGTCAACTTCAATGGCAAGGGCACCAACCGCGAGAGCAGAAAAGCAAAGAGGAAAGAAGAGACTGAGAACAGTGAGGCCCACTCATGTAAAATAACTTGAAACAGTGAAAGAGGTCAAGGGCAGCATTGTTTAGTAAACATCTATTGGTCTCTGGGAAGGCCTTGCAGCAGGACATCGTTTCCTTCTGGCCTCACCTGGAAAGACATACGTAGCACAGTTCTTGTCTGATTTGAGTTCCCACCACCCTTCGGGACTACAATGCTGAACAAGACCTCTTTCTTTCAGGCCAGCTATGTCAGGTTTGCTTATGTCTTCCTCTCAGTTTAGATTGAGAGCACATGATGAGACTGACAAATACCAGGGAAAGGATAATAGTAAAACAAGAAGCCATTATCGTTCTTGAATCCAAATCACAGGTTGAAAATCTGATTAATGATTAAGCCTTGTGATACAGACTTGAGAATCCATTTGCAATAAAATGATTCATCTACTCACTCACAAATTCAATTATCTAAAAAGTGTTAGTGAGGCATTATTTCCTGGCAAGGCAAGGAGTAACATGGTAAGACAACAAGATTCCTAGTTATAATTCTATTTTATATCATGCAACCCTCACCATACAATTCTTACAGCTAAACATTAGCCTTTTGTGGGACTATAGTTAATGTATAACCCTGTGAATTAGAGGTTATCTTGCATTTTATGGAGTCATAGGAGAAATAATTTGACCAAAGCCTACCATCTAACAAATGGAGGAAATGAGTTCAACACAGTCTGATGCTAAAGCTCCTGAGACATTTTTTATAGTGCTTTATCTAGAATGTCAATGCTTTAAGATACTGTTCCAGATATAACCACTTCACTTGATTACAAAATATTTACTCCAATGGAGAAATCCAGTTAATAAATGCAGAATACAGGAAATTTCCTCTAATCAGTTGCATCACTGTATCTTCCAAGTTCAATTAACAGCCCATATAATTTTGTGGGGTTTTTGTTTTTGTTTTGTTGGGGGGGGTTGGGGGGGTTGTTTTTGTTTTAGTTTTTGTTTTTTAGTGGACTGGAGATTGAACCCAGTGCCTTTCCTCTGAGCTACATTCCCAGCTCTTTTTATTTTCAGGAAATAATGTCTCTCTAAGCTGCCAAGAAGGAATTGAACTTGCAATTCTCCTGCTTCAGCATCCCAAAGTGCTAGGATTACAAGTGTGCACCAAGGAACCTGGTTGAGTTCTTTACATTTATTAAGCAATCCAAGCGTCACTGGACTGACTTTCCCTGTCAAAAAGGGGACCGGCATCCCTGGAATGAACACAGCCTCTTCAAGTCATTCCACCAGTGGCCACTCAGTAATCCCACAATTCACAACAGACTTCTACTGCTAAGGAAAAAAAAAAATGGTACAAGTTCTAGCAAATGAGATATCATGAAATTAAGACATAGTGAGCAACCACTGTGCAGTAAGCTTGTGTCTATTGTATCTCCTTTGACTCATAGTGACATTTTAAAGCTTTATTGAAATCAACAGGGACTTATTGGGTTTAGGAGCCTTGAGATGTGTTGGCTGCAGTCCAGAGGAGACCAGTGTTACCTTAATAAAATCTCAACATGAAAGGCTTAAATGGGAGAATAGATACTTCTGATTCAGAGTTAGAGAGGTCAGAAATCTGTGAGCCCCAGAGGAACTCATTAGATGGATCCAGAGAGTAATTTCAGCTAAAATACTAAAGACTGCAAATGGCACAGGGCAAGCATGGCAAACTTTTTAGAGCTTTCAATGATACAAACAGTCCACAAGACATCCATGCCATAGGTTCACCACCCCTGGCATGGGGAATGTACACTTAAAGGAGAGACTTCAAAAGATAAAAAACATGCAGCCGGTGATGAATTCCTCCCCACTCCCAACAATTATACCAATTGCTCAAGAATCCATGGTAGCACAACTCATCATTCCAAGCAGAAATTTTTCTGAGACTGCCATTGTTTAACATGTCCAATTAACTGATATATATATTTTTACAAAGCAAGACTATTCCTTACCTGTCCATGCAGTTTATGTATTTCTACTTTGTACTGGCTTGCTCATCTTTACTGATATTTTCCATGGCTGAATTTCTGAAGATTCTTTCAATTATTATCCAAAACTTCAGCTCTGACTTGCTCTTTCTATTTCTACCCTTTGGACATCTTTTCCTTCTCAATAGCATCTGGGGAACCCCTAGAGGGTAGAAACTAAGTATTGTGTTTTTCTGAAGTATTTCCCACAGCCATCTAGTTCACAATGGGACTTGTGATTCCAACAATAGGCTACATTGTGTGCTGACAGAACGCAAAGAGCAAGGGGTACTCTTCAATGTTTTCCCAAGGATGCCAGTTTTGGACTCATAGCTGTGGAGATAGTATTTCTCACATTTTTAATCCCCGTTATTGAATTTAGCTTTGTTTCAAGCAATTTGGATTTATGTTCTAGCATATTCTAGGAATCATTGTGTCTCAATTATTTTTACTTTGCTTTGTTTCTTCACACCAGTCCCAGAAAGTATTAACATGCTGAGAAGCTTGGGAAATGCAACCAAACAAAAACAGTCCTGGCAGAATACAGGCCTATCATGACCTCCTCTTGGAGGAAGATTAGCAGATGCTAATCTTTCTGTTTGCTATGCTTAACTCTCAGAGGACAATATTCATTCTTTGTATGATCAAGTACTAACAGGCCTTTTAACTGAACACCAGTTTCTTGCAGCATTTTACTCAAATGCAGATACTGACCTTTTGTGGATTCCCTCTGTATTTTCTTTTGGCTTACATTAGAAAATTCTACTTAAAAGGGGGAAGCAAGCTTCAAGCTTTCTCACCTTTCAGTGTGGTAATCTGAGGCTACAAGATCAGCCCTGAGGTCAGGAGCTTAGCTCTCCCTGGGAAAACTGCCCAAAGCCCTACAGTGCAGAAAGCAGCCTGCTCCAAAGCCTCCCAGAGCACATACCATCTGGAACTGCCCATGGCTGCCTCCTCGGCTCAAACACACTATCCCAAGCAAGTGCCTGCAATCGGAAGGAGACTGATTTTTCATTTTGGGGTATATCATATATAACAGAGGCAAGCTAAAGAATTACGGATTTGCTACTTATATACAGAATAGACTCAAATTCAAATGTATAATGTGAAACATAAAGGAACCCTAACATCTGCTATATCCTCACCACGAACCAGGTTCCATGCGTGATGCTCTGTTTTAGGAGGTTTTTACAGGTCTCTGCTTTTTGGCTTTTTTGTACAGAGAGGCTTATTAGTCTGAAAATAACCACCATCATTTTAACCATCATTTAACCATCATGACTTATTAGATTCAGTCATATCCATGGATGATAAACAGTGCTCCCAAGGTCGCATTCTGACCTCTTAAATTTCTTCATCACTTCATGGTGGTTCTGAAAGACTCGGCCCTTTTCACCTAAACATTTGCAAAATCATTTTAAAACCAAAGCAGCCAAGAGTGCAGCTGGGTCCTCACACTGACTCCTGCCTGTGCTTTCCTCCATGGGTTGGGGGACAGTTGAGGAGAGGACAGAAAGCAAACTGGTTTCACTCTCTAACGTCCCTGCCAGTGGGTAAGGGCTTCAGCTGCTCTGGGTATTTCCTGTGTGTCACAAGTGTCTGGGAGCCTCCTCCACACCGCCCCTAGCCAAAAAACTCACTGCAGACACCCCCTGTGCTGTCCTCCAGCCACCTCCCTGCAAGGGACAGCTCACTGCACGAATTCAGGAGAGGCATTCAAGCATCCAGGGAAAACTGAGCGCCTTGTTCTGCAGCTGCTTCCTCTCAGCTCAGCAGCACAGGCGCAATCTGCCTCTAGGGGTCTATTCCATCACAACACAGCATAGCCTGCACTTCAGGCAATTCCAAAATTGGCAGCTATTAGCTTGGGGTTTCCCACAGAGAGTATGGGGAAGGGAAGAACAGGTTCAACGAAGAAAAGGACTGAAGCAGTTAGCACCCAAGAGCAGTGGCACAACTAGTTTTAGATACAGTTTTCTAGCAAAAGGAAGCTGCTTCCTGTAGTACTGAGTGCCTCTTAGTGGGGCAGGAAAAATACAAAATAAGACTGGAGGATCTTACAGTGACAAAGCTATGTACTAAAACCATCCCAATAGTCAAAATTAAAACAATGTGAGCAAGACAATAAACATAGTATTAGAATGTACTCCAAAATTGGAGTATAAATTTGAATAAACATAATATTAGATTGTACATTATAAACATGAGTCTACTGCTATAGTTGAAAATGTTAATGGTGGCCAAAGGCCATGTTTTACCAACAGAAAAACTGTACATGAGTAAGTAGGCCACCTTTTTCTTTCACACTAAGCATGGGCTGTAGTGCACTCAAAGACTAGAGCATGAACAAGAACAATAACTTTATTAAGTAGATAAATTTGACAAGCACAACCTTAACCAACTGGTGAATATTTCCTTTATTGAGTTTATTGGTACATTTCATTAATACATCATGATCATATTCAACATTGAGAATTTGTACCTGTACATAACACATGATTCTCATTTTTTCCCATTTCCCTGCCCTCCCTACTATCCCCACCCCTATATACATAAGCTTTGTTTCCATTTTTTTTTTATTTTTACCATGAAATTTTCTCTTTCCTTTATTTTCCCTTGCCCCTCCTTTTTCCCTTTGAAAATTTTCTTCCTATTTCACATTTCCTATTACACATTGTGGGTCTTATTTACACTTTTTCTCATACTAGATAAACAATACAGTATTTACATATCTGTGTCCTATTTATTTTACTTTTAAGCAAGTCCTCAAGTTACATCCATTGAGTATAACTGTCTTTATCACCCTTTATAGCTGAGTAATATTCATTTTGTTAAAAAAAAAAAACACATCTTTATCCAGTCTCCAGATAGTAGATATTATACATGAATATTAAGTACTTTTGTCATTAGAAATGACCTTACTGATGCCGGAAGAGCACTCAGGGACTGAGTATAACAGGGGGAAGAGCCGGGGAAGCGGTGGCCGTAGCCATTGCAGCCAAGCAGGACCAGAGCATGCCTTTCTCCACATCAATTGCACAAGTACATCCAGGGACTCTGTATTGGTGAGTAGGTGGGTCGGTTGGAACATCAGCCAGTTCCATTGCAGCTGCAAAGGAGCTGCAGCCTACTGGCCTCCATGCCCACTGCACAAGAAGGCCCAGGCCCTGTATAGGTGTGTAGGCAGGCCTATTGGAACCTCAGGCAGCACCACTGCAGCAGTACAGGAGCCAGAGCCTTCCTGCCTCTAAGCAGACGAGAGAAGGTGTTCTGACCATATTGTTTGAGTGCTTCATATGGTGTGCCAGAACTAGGGTTGTTGTTTTTTTTTTTTTTAGGTCCCAATACAGACTTTAAAGAACAGCCCAGGAAACACTGATATTTTAAGGTTCCTAAATATTAGGAGAAAAGAGACTTGCAACAAACAGCACCAGACAACAGGGCAGGTATAAAGCCAGAAACAACAGCAATGAAAAAACTCAGAAATGAGGAAACATTCAAAGTCTCATATGCAAAGATCCTCACCCCAAGGTAACACAGAGGGAAGGGATATAGAAAAGACTGAAGGTCACTCTCCAGGGTTCTCACAAATGGTAACCAAAGCATATCTAGAGAAATGGAAATCAGACCTGATCTCTGAGATGGAAGCAAACATATTGGACAAAGTCAACATGATGATTAATAAAGCTAAAAAGGAAATCATCGAGTTGATAAAAATCCAAGATAGCAAAAGCAATGGAACCTTTTAAACACCTACAAGCACAGGTCCAGGAAATGAAGATAGAAAGTGAAAGTTTACACAATAGAATGAATATGGCAGAAGACCAAATTTCAGACCTAGAAGACAGGATCTCAGCCAATAAACAGGAAAGGCATAAT